>CM063505.1:7157647-7220147 GCA_032207245.1 Pardosa pseudoannulata
AGAATTGTAAATGTAGGAAATTGTTATCATGTTTCCGACAATAATCAATAACATCACTTCATTTCTAACAGAAATTTTCAAAAGCTTAGACATTTTCTTATGGACAATTTGAAAATAGAAATTTAATTCTTTTCAAATTTCTGAACTCAAATTTTAAAAATGTTTACTCAGATGTTAGAATGCATTATTTTTAAAGTTAAAGATATTGAAATTTAAAACTTGAAGATAAGAGTGCACGACTAAAAAGTGTATTTACTTTAAAGAAATATGGTAAATTATTTTGCCCCAAATATATTTTTATATAAAGTATTTAAAACTATCTTTGTTCTAATTTCTAATTTTGATATATTTACACCTTTTTTTTTAAATTATTAAAACTAAATATATTTTAGTAATAATAATATTAAACTTTTCAAAACATGGATGAAACTTTTATATAAAAATTAAAATGAGTATAAATGTTTAATAAGAATTCCACGAATTAATTGAGTTTATTGCATTGTTATAGTTAGGAAAGGGCGAGTAAAATTATCTTTAAAATGCTTACTGTGTAAATTGAAGAATTATTTGGTATTTTGCAGATTTGCAATATGATGCTGCCAACTAACGGTAAATGGGTAGGGCTCTGCTTATCAGTACCGTGAAATTTATAGGTTTAATCCCACAGCTAGCATGAGTGTTTGTAGTCTTTAGAAATCTGGCTTTAGCTATAAGTAATGATCTCATCAGCTCGTATATAGGAGAAAAGATCCTGTAGCGCTCCATTTGAAACCAAATCTACCAAATCTGGCATCGACAGATCACATAGGACATGTTGTTTTCTTCCAAATTACGTATTGTATTGTTATAGGGATATATTATGTATATATACATGTATACATATATACACACATATATTTATTTATATATATATACATATACATATGTATATATATACATATACATATGTATATATATATATATATATATATATATATATATATATATATATATATATATATATATATATATATATATATATATATATATATATATATATATACATATCTGAAAAATAGCTGTAACATTGCTGTACTTGTCGGCAATAAAAAAGTCCGTGAAAGTGTGAGTTCTTTATTTCTTTTAAATAGGGAAAATTACTTTCTGGATGCGCCTCGTATGTATGTAAGCCCATATAATAAAGTCTAGCACTTTCAAGCTAGTGAATTTACTAAGTTCCCACAAACAGAGAAGTGTATGCATGTTACAACATTACAGTGCTAAAAGCGTTCATCTTATATTTAAGAGGATAATGTATTTTTTTGGCTTTCAGCTGTAGATCCATGTCCTAATTAGCTCTAGTGTAGCAAAATGTTGACTGTTTCACCCCCAGATAACCAACCAATCGGAAAGCAATTCTAAAGTCTGGTGAAATATAGAACGTATAATTATCTGTATCAGTTTTATAGTTTAACATTTCTAATTGAAATTAATTTATTTTGTAGATTTAATGCTATTTTACCAGGAGAGGGGATGAAATTTATATCGTTGCATTAACAGAAATTTACCCATTTTAGATACATTTCACTAGAAATAATTCTAAATTAACCGGTTTATGTAGCAAATATGATATTGTTGTTTACTGTGATTTTTAATGAGATGTAATCGAGAAACGTGCATTAAAAATAATGTACACTGTCTACCAATAAGTATTTGGACACCGAATTAAGGGGTGCACTACCCATCAAAAATCGGTGAAGGAACTTGTATGTCTACTCCAAGCGAATGGAAGACAATACCACTAGCTGTAATACAAAGAATTGAGGTAAGTGTGCCCCGAAGGGTTCACGCTGTAATTGCCTCTCGTGGAGGCTCTACCAACTAGTGATTTTGAATAAAGTTAGTTTTTCTTTTCTATCACAGGTGTCCAGATACTTATTGGAAGACAGTTTACTATAGAACTGTAGTAAAACGTATGGAATGTCCCTATTCTACGTTTAAACTAAAGATAAACCCCAAAATATTCTGTTTATAGCCCTTAAATTTCCTCTAAATACGTTACGTTAAACAGCGGTTACCCAATTGACGGATACAATGAGATAGATCTATACTCTAACCGGAAGTATTCTGACTCTTACAAAGAGGGCGAACCCTTTATGATAGCTGCTCAGGTATTCTAAATGTGTTCTAACTTTTTTATTGTATAACCTACGTTTTTATTTTGACGAAGAATTTTTATCGACTAACTTACCAATTAATAAATCTCCAAGCATGATATTTTTATCTGTTCTCCAGTATATTCGGGCATCAAAAACCACTAAAGAATACAAAATTCTTAACTATATTTAAAAACAGTACCTTTATGTGTATTTGTATCTGTGCTTTAATTTATCAAAAAATAAAAATACGTTCAAAGTAAGTTTTTATTTATCGCTGTTTTGAAAAGGACTACGATCTATGACAGTCAACTTTAACTCACGTTAAGTAAACATAATATGTAATTTAGGAAAGGTTATCATATTAATTTCAAGTTGTACTGTGATATATTTAGTTGGATTTACTTTAAGATATTATCAATAAAGGAAATGTTTTATACAGTTATGATTCAAGAAAAATTATTTTCATTCAAATAGTCAAAATAGAGCAGCGTAAAATTGAAATTTTACTTAGGACTGCATTACATTCCATACTCAATAAAAAAACCTTAATATCTCTTCACAAATCACCATTTTATTCCAAATGAAAACCTCCCTATCTAATAATCTGTTCTGAATAACATACGTTAATGAACACGTAAATTGGTCCTAAAAATAGCCATAAGCTATAATGGCATTTGATTTGGGATAAAGGTTTATTAGCTGAAAAGTTACTAATAAAAATAGCATAATCATGAATAAGTATTTGAAAACGTTGTACTATTTTCATCATATCAGTTGGTCATAAAAATTATCTATTAATAAATCTTCAATATTTCCTGATTTATAAAATGGGAAATAAAGAAAATGCATTTTTAGCCGAGAGATATATCTCAAGTAAAGTCCAATGAAGTAAAAGTAAAAAGTTATATTCCTAACAGCATTTTTAATAACTCGCCAGAGTCTTCGCCAGATCAACTCTGGTTACAATACAAAAAATGAGGAAAGGGACGCGCTGGACACAACCATTGCGCTTAATGAGTGGGGGGAACGTCGATATGTACCGAACAGCAAGTTAAAAATAAAAAGAGTTGAAAAAATGTTAAGATTAACTCCAAATGCTATCAGGAACCTATTTTATCTCGAATTTTTCTGAATGAAATACTATCGCTTTACCCGCAGTTCCATCAATCTGTGGGAATCCATCAAGACAAAGCTAGCAGTCACACATCAAAATCCCCTGTAAATTTCCTAAAAGAAATGGAACAACAAAAAAAAAAAAAACTATATCTTCACTGATATGCCTACTAAATCTACCGATGTATCACCTATGGATTTTTGTGCTTTCGGAATTTTAAAATCTGCATTATCCAAACATCGTCCCATAACCCTTAAAGGACTGTGGAAAACTGTTCAGGAGGAATGGGCTATAATACCTCCTCTGACATTTCAAAAGGCATTATTATCCTGGAAATTTCGGCGTCGCAAGATAATTTATAATAAGGGCTATCAAATGGAACATTTCAGACACAAGAATGTTATGGAATTTAGTTTTGTGACTACAATATACATCGTCTAAAAATGTGTGAACAGCCTCTGTATATATTTTAGTATATAATCCCCATAAAATACTTGAGCTTGTTGATAAAAAAGCTCTTTTTGTACTTTGATATTAATTATCAAAAATAATAAATTGCGTCTTTAGGGGTAAATGGGTAGAAAAAGTGTGATTTCCCGTTCAGCACTCTTTTTCACTTAAATTATACACTATAAACAAACAATGTTTTTGCATGTATTCGTGAAATGGGTTTATTAACATTATTATTAAAATAGTTTTATATATATTTTGAATTGTAAATTTATAATTTTTTACTTCTTTTTATATTTATGTTACCCCACCTCTGGGGTAAAATGGGTATTGATTAAAAGAGGCTAATAATTATGCAAAATATAATAATAAGTTATTTTTTCGGCGTATTTCTCATGTAAGATCGAAAATTTTCAATCTAAGACCTTATCTCAAATCAACCTGAACCAGAATAAATCAGAGAATTTTCAACCAATTTATTCTGGCTCAGGCTAACGTGTAAGGTTGGCATTTAATCTGCTGAAAATCTTTCTCTCTTACATATGAAATTCGCTTATTCTTCAATAAAAAAAGAAATCCTAAACTGAATCTGTTAATTTTAAGCAAGTAGTCATTGACATGTGATAAGGCATTCACCCGGGCATTCTACAGAGATTATGTCAAATAAATGAGGCTGTAAGATTATTTTTAAAATTAACGAAGTGAACAATGATTATACATAATAAAAGCTGAAAAAGTCTTGTAAGGTTCTTGACGAACGATGGCCGATTGGTTACGGTGCTGGCCTTCGAAACCGGAGTTCTTCGGGTTCGAATCCTATAGTGGCATGGATGTTAGTAGCCATTCGGAATCGGATTTAAGCTGTAGGTCCCGGTCTCATAAGCCGTCGTGTTGCAAACAGTAGACCGTAGCACTCCAAACCAAACTTGACGTATGGAGGTGGCAGACATACAGAGCAAAGAACAGAAATGGTTGAGACTAACTCAGCAAAAGGAGACTAACGGGGAGTCTGACTCAGTAAAGTCTTGGTCATTTCGATTTCAAAATATAAGATGACAGGATTGAGATATTGTCTTAAGGTATTGAAACGTTACATTTACATTATTAATTTTCTGGAATGATGGATTGCATATAATGAAAGTCATCGTTTCTGGGCAAACCCGAGGAAAGAAAAATTTAGAAAAATGGCTACATCATCAAAATAAATTCCTTCTCCGTGAAAAAAGCGCAGAGAAACATAGTGAGAGCGAAATCTGCAATCCACTTGTGGTCAGCACGGAAAACTTAAAGGTTACATGGATAGAACCCATTCCAAAATAAGGGGTTAGGAAGCTGGGATTCCCTTTCAGCTTGAATGTCACAATGGCTAAGATGCTATATCACCTTAATGGTTCTAAATAGAACGATTACGGTGTGTGTGAAAGGAACAGAACAATTGTTTAAAAGTGTGTTGTGCGTTTTGGTTTGGCTTGATTTTAAACGCTATAATTTTTTCCCCTTCTTCTTTTATTTTTATTTCTTTTATTTATTTATTTATTTTGCTATACATGGGCTAAATTTATGCGTGTAGGGGAGCTCGTGTAGAATATTTATGAAAGTAAAAATGTTCCTCTTTCATGCATAATTTAATGTTATGTATGTAACACTTTACAAATTTATATTTTCCAAAATATCTAGTGATTCTTTTCTTTATTGTTCCAGTGTATTACTTATTCAAAATTGTATTCAACTCAAGTTTTATGATATTATGCGTTTCATTACGCAAAATTTTACTTTCATATTGAATAATTTAGGTAAATGAATGAAATCTATGAAAAAAAAGAGTTTCGTAGAAGTGTTCTTTATTTATATCACGCGATATAAAGATTTAGATGTTTTTGGAGGAAACAGAGTGACATAAAAATCTATGAGGATGTACCTGTCCTTTATCCAATAATTGCCTAATTACGCATTGTCGCATTTACTCTATTCAGCTGAGCGATTGACAATTTCATTAAGTGCGGAACGGATAAGATCACGTGCTACTTTGTGGCCGATAAGTGAGCCCGAAGTGGTGGATTATAATTAGCTCGTAATACATTGTCTACTCATTTTGCGTTCAATGACACTCGTTACGAAAATGGGCACAGGTAATAATGGTTAAAGTTATTAAAATTTAGTGTTAATATCCGCATTAACTAGCGGATGCTTCCCCAACAGGTTTTTAATATTGCCACAATAAAATTATCGTAAATCATCGAGGCTTATATTGAAGATTATTAAAAAATAATTACGTCGGGTCAAAATATATTCACATTATGGAGATATTTTTCAAATACTGGCAACAGTACGTGTTTTTAAAATAGTTTAAAATGAAGAATAAGCACCCGTGTGGTGACCGGGTGCGAAAGAATAGTCCCAATGTAGCTCATGCATGTGTTATGAGGCGACTAAAATGGGTACCCATTGCCTGGGGGTATATCCAGGTGCCCTGCCCCTGGGGATTATCAGGGAACTGGCCCTCCAGGTTGGAGGTTGGGCGTAGGGTTGATAGCTCCACCTTGTAAAAACTCTCTTGTTCAGAAATCCCAAATTGTTAATAATAGAAGGGGACGGATCAATAGACTGCGATGGCTTGGACACCTTTTCCCACTCGATGACATAATCCCAGTAAAACAGCTCCCTTTCACTGATACCATGGGGCAGAGGAAACGAGGAAGACCACCAATTAGGTGGCTTGACTCAGTAGAGAGGGACTGTCAAAAAGGGAAACTGGAGGAGTCTTGCAGCAGATAAGAACGGCTGGAAAAAACTACTTGGAACAGCCTTGGCCTGTAACAAGCTGTAGTGCTTTAGAAGAAGAATGAAGAATAAGGCTATTTCGCTCAGTAGGGCAAATTCTCAAATTATAATAATTCTGGCTTTAGTTTCAGATGGAAGGGCAGTTTATTGTTTGTCTATTGCTTGTTGTAAACATGAAAATGAATGGGAAGGGCATTATAGTAGTTCGTGACGTTGCGACAAATTGCCTTATTGTTAAAAATTTTATCTATAGGGTTGAAGAGTAGCTTTAATTTTGGCGGCACGATGGCCGAAAGGTAGAGAGCTGTTACTTGCTACCGAAGTTCGTGGGTTCAAATCCCGCTAGTGTCCCGGATGTTCGGATTCGACTCTAAGCTGTAGGTATCGGTCTCATTAACCTTGGTGTGGCAAAATAGTATAAGCAAGGCTCCAAATCAAACCAAGCTAATCGAGAGCAGTGTTTCGACGCTTTGTTTTCTGGCAGTACGATGTGCATCCAAATTCATTTCTATATTTCTTTCCTTATTGTTCATTTAATTGTTCTACCATTATCTTTTTTACTTTTAATATTCATTTCACGCTGAAGTATTATACTGCTTTTTAAACCTGAGAGTATAGGTTTTTTTAACTCGAAAATTTCAATAAATTTCCAAAGATTGATTTTCATGTATTTTGTTAAATTAATTTTAAAGTATATTATTAAGTAATTAGTGATGAAAAGTTAAAGTTATGAATAAATCTTTATCTGGCAAAAAAATTAAAGAACATTTTGCGATAGAAATAAGAAGGAAAACTGCCAATTTTGTACAGGGATATAGGGAAGTGTTCTAGCAGAGTGCACATTTCCTTAAATGGTTTTAGTCTAAATTTAACACAATTCTACAAGTTTATAGCTTAAATATTCATGTTAAATTCTACCTATCCCTTATGTTTTAGTGTATAACTTACAAGCAAACAATTTTTTTATAAAGTTTTGTGTATGTATTGGGATTTGGGAAATTAGGAGATTGAAAAACTCAATAATTTTAAAAATCTCGATTTAAAGTTTTAAGAATTACAAAATTTTCCTTCATATGTATACTTCATATAAGAGATAATAAAAGTGTAAAAGGAATAGAAACTTTAAAAAATAATAGAGGAAGTACATTAAGATTAATTAATTTTCTTTTAGTTCTACTTTTAATTAGTGAAGCTCATTTCTATGTGAATATTTAGTTCATGTCTAATTAGAGAGTATACCTATACTTTATAACAAGAAAAATTACCCTTTTTTTAAATATTCAGTTTTTTCAGCTCATATCATTTTCACCCTTTTTAAATTTATTCTTTCAGTTTTAGAGTGGAATCGATTGTTTAAGAACTATTTGTCATCTGACATTTCCATTTTCATAAAAAAAATCATTTGAAATTTTCACTTCCATTCAAGTAAGAAATTTTTGATATTAAGTAAATCTATCTATATTTAACAGATTTTGTTCTCAAATCTAGCTATTTTAATTGATATTTGATAGTTTGAAAGAAAAATAATAAATTAATTTCGACAGTAAGAGTAAAAATTTAATCAATGTATTTAAAAAATTGAGAATCGAAAAACAAAAAACAGTTTTAGATTATTAGCCTATTGTTTTTTAAATGCCCCAAATCTTTTATTTTTTTCAAAATTGAAAATTGTAAAATTTTATAAGTAGTCTGCATGCGATCAGCGTGGTCATTTTAATTTTTAAATAACTGAACTTAAAATATAAATGTAAGGAATGTCATTATTATCTATTTTTTTTAAAGATACATGTTTAGCTGTTAGACGAATGTCAGGTGAAAAATTTATAACTATAGTTCAACTCTTTATAAGTCTAATCGTAAAACATTAGGAAAGAAAAATTTGATTAATTGACATTAACAGATTCAACTACAATCGAATATATGGAAAGTACATACAATGTTTACATAATTATTTATTACTGTAAATCTAAAGAATTTATTGCTTTTGTGAAGAAACATCATTAACAGTTTTATCTGTAAACATATGCTGCAAATCATGCGATTCTAACGAAAGCGGTGTTTTGTCTAGATAACAAGGATTCACTTGTGCAAAGTCGCAGTTTTTTACCCTTCAAATCATTTTTTTCTATTTTTTACAAACAAAAGCGCACTCCTAACCTTAATTCGAGTAGTCTCTGGCTCTCATGCATAGATCGTCCAAGTGGCATTAGCACCATCTCTACCAACTATAATAAATAACTCAACTTAAAGTGCAATTGTAAGAAATTCCATCATTATCTATTTTTATAAACACACATGTTTAGGTGTCAGAGGAAGCTCAGGAGAAAACTTTAACTATTGTTATATCCTTAAAACTATTGTTAAATATTTATACCTATTTTAAAAAAACCAGGAAAGAAAAATGGGAGATCTTCTCATTAACAAAGTCAAGTACAACATAATATAAGATGAGTATATATAATATTTACATAATTCATCCTTACTGTGCAACAAAATAATTTATTGCTTATGTAAAGAAATATCACCGATAATTTTATTATTAATGGACATAAACGTCACATAAACTACACATATCTCTCAGATTATGTATATTTAATTTACAATTTCAAATCCCGACAGATTTGTGTATTATTTGCATTTAAATATAAAAGTTTGAAAAGACATTTTTTTTCTCTATTCCAAGTGGCTTCGGACATCTATTTTACAATATAATTTCAACGACAAAGTTCAGTGGCAAAAAAGACAGTCTTCCGATTCACAGTAAAATTTCTAACAGAATCTGAAATCTAACAAAATACTTTTCTTATGGATCACTCAAGATAAATTAATTATTCTGAAATATATTTTGCAGAGAAAATTCAAAGAATCACACTAAATATTTGAAGAATCGTAAATAAAAAATAAAGTCAGCTGCAGTAGCTCAGTCAGAAAAGACCTCGATCTCATAACCAGAGGGATGTGGCTTTAAAGCTCGAGCCAGCCTAATATACACCATGTTTATTGATGTGATTAGGCTCCATAAAATAGGTTCTTGTTTGCTATTTCATGTTCAAACGATACCTATGAAGGGGACAGATCAAACAGGGGGAGGGGTCCCTGCTTTTCAATTATGACAACCGACTTTCAGCAAAATCATTCTTTCACACTAGTGATTAAATAAACAAATGTTGACCCTTAAAAACAAGTGACTTATCAGAAATCCTTTTCAGAAAAATCTCGAAAGATTAGATGATGTCTGAATCAGTAGGTCGATGACATTCGATACTGTAACCGCAGTTTAATTACCTCTGCTAACTTGGTTACTTCGGGTTGGTCAGATTTGGCTTTAAGCAATAGATACCGGTCACATTAGCCTTCTTCTACAAAAGAAAAATAGACCTTAGTACTTTAATTCAAACCAAACCATGTCAAATATAAACCGCTAAAAATTGAATTGCTTCATAAATTTATATGTATTTAAACCAAACAAGCCTTTAAACACCCGGAGCGCTATTACCTTGAGAATGTTGCTCGATTGAAACAATTAAAATACTATCTGCTTATTTTCTTTCATTATTTGTGCCTTATATTTTTGCATTTTATGCTAGATTCAGGTACAAAGGTTTCACCATCTCACATACATGTCTGCGTACTTTTTTCATTTGTACATGCATTGGTTTTGCATTTTATGCTATATTCCGGTTTAAAACTATTTCTTTCTCGCATAAATGTCAACGTACTTTATGTATGCCTCACATACGTTGGTTTTGCAATTTTTGCTATATTCCGATTTTAAAATGTTTCTTTCTCATACACATGTATACATACTTTATTTATACATTACAGAAATGATTTTGGTTTAGTTTGGAGTGCTATGGTCTTTTGTTTTGCCACACAAGGGCTAAAGAAATTGTTTTTAATTTTATGCTTTATTCCAGTTTAAAAGTTTTGCTTTCTCGTACACATGTCTACATACTTTCTTTATTTGTGTCTTACATTGTTTGTTCAATTTATACTGTATTCCGGTTTAAATGTTTTTGCTTTTACATGTGCATGTCTATGTAGTTTCTTTCTTTATTCGTGCTTTGCATACAATGTTTTTGCATGTTATATTATATTCTAGCACTAAGGTTTTACATTCTGTTATACTAAGAAAACGTCACTTAAAAGTATAAAATAATAAACGCAGCGAAATTTGATACGCATTTCAAATTATTTTCTGAATTAAATATAATTAATCATTCATCAAGTTAAAAAATCAAAAATATTAAAAAATGATAAAAATTTATCCTGCAGTTTACACGTATTCTTAGACTAATAAATATATTAATTTTCTTAGACACAAAATACTTTAATAACACATAAAAATTTTTAGGAATTTCTTCATCGAAATATTTCAATTTTCTTGAAAAAAAAGCATAATAAAATGCCCCAATCTGATTAATAATTAAATAGCTAATTTATCAAAGTATAAATGAAAACATTTTTAAAAAAGAAGTTACTACGCAGAAAATATATTTTGTTATTATGTACTGAAATTCAAATTACGTTAAATATTAGACTCCCATCATATAAATAATAAATAAATAAATTAAATCAACTATGCTGTCTAGTGTAAGTTATATATTTATTATTTATGTACTTATTTGAAAAGGTTAGGAGACAATAATTGACTTTCCTTTAAAATTCTCCCATTTAAAATGATTTAACTGACACTTTATCCAATATGCATTTACCAGTCCTGAATGGCGTTAATATTAATATTGATTGATTCTCATTTTTTCTTCATTTCCAAGGATATTTTGTTTCTGGAGTATAATTCGAAAAGGGGGGTCGGCTAATAATTCGCCAATGTACAGGAAAATATTTAGCCGGTTCATAGTTTGTGTTTTTTAAATGAATTTGACTCCGTGAAAGTTTGAATGATTTCCTATGCCTATACTCATTTTAGTTTTTTTGAGGAGAGAGAGAAAATTATTCTTATAAATTAATAGTTTAATAAAGAACTGTGGACATAAACATATATATATATATATATATATATATATATATATATATATATATATATATATATATATATATATATATATATATATATATATATATATATATATATATATATATATATATATATATATATATATATATATATGTAACTTACTGTTAGAATCACCAATGGTAATCGCAACTAAAAAAGGAAACAAATATTGTTTTGCTGTGTATTTAGTGTTAGTTCTTGAATAGCTGAAAGTATCATTGCTCTTAAGACTTTTTGCGAACGAAATCATTCTTCCCTCAAAAGTCAGTATAGTAACTTCAAGTTATGAACCCGTGTATTTAGCATCCAATAAGCTGTTTTGAATCGTTGCTATTAATGCGGTCATGGCGTGCATTGAGGTGCACCCACAGCATCTGACAATGTCTTAATTGAATCCTGCAATTAATGGCATCGCCGCATTTAACTATAATGTAACAGCTACGTTTCAATTAAAGGACATTATTGGCAAACAATTCGATAATTTAGAAGCAACAATTCGATAGTTAAGGAGTAATTTTAATAATAAGGAGTAAGATTTAGGCAAACAATTCGATAATTAAGGAGTAATTTCTCAAGTTATGAAGCACGTTCACTTGTTACTTTCTATAAAATTTCATAATATACGAAGACGGCTTTAAAAGTATTTAATCCAATTACACAATTGAATTGACTGGATGTTCATCTTACTGGAATCCTTTAGTTTCATGTTAATGCATGAAAGAAAATAAAATATTACGATATTGTTTAAGTCGTCATCTACCAGCCATATGGTATTCCTCTAACTCTGTATTATTCTATGAGAGAATTCTTCAACTTTTATTCGCTTTGATGTTAAAAATATCTTTAAATAAACATTAACAAGTGATAGAATGGAAACTTTCCCAGAATAATACACGTCAAATGTTTTTTTCAAACAGCTATAAAATATATTTAAGTTTAAATTATTTATTACCATGTTTAAATAGCTTTTTTTGAATGTAAAAAAGGACAATAAACCAACAAAAGTTATGAGTGTGTCAAGCATTACACTTGAAATTTTTCAGGTGTATCACATGGTAAATTTTGTTTAAAGAAGTTTTAAAGTGCAAATTGTAAAACCATTTTTTTCCATAGGAGAACATGGACCTAAAGAGATTCAATATGGCTAGAATAAGGGCTTTTGTTGGGAGAAAATTTGGCGGAAAATCGATATTTCAATATCTTCTTGAAAACTAGAAAATACAAATGCAAATAAGATTAAAACTTCAATAGTGAAACATCTGAAAGTGGGGAAAAGGGTGAACGAATGAAACGGAAGGGTGAAAAATGGAAGATAAATATATTCAAAAGAGTAATTTTATCACGAAAAGAGCTCAATCATTTCAACTATTGAACTTGAATGTTGCCGAACGATGGCCGATGGGTTAGGGTACTGGCCTTCGGTACCAGAGTTCGTGGGTTCGAATCTCACAGTGGCATGGATGTTCGTAGCCGTTCTGAATCGGCTTTAAGCTGTAGGTCCCGGTCTCATTAGCCCTCGTGTTGCAAAAAGTAGACCGTAGCACTCCAAACCAAACTTGAATGCTTTTTTGAAACAGAAATTATTTTGTGCTTATAAATGATAGTAAATAAACAAACATATAATTATTTGTAAAAATATATGATTGTTTATAATGTTCTTCTACTTATTATAACTTTTAAAAGTGTATCAATCATTTCATATCACGTAAATTTGTATACATATTTGGAACACAATTTAAACACAGCCAATCCAAATATTATAGAGGCATAAAAATAACAAGAAAAGAAAATACGATAACAGTTTTAAGTTAAACATCCATATTTATTCAACATGTCATATATGATGTAAGCACATATACATACAGTCTTTATCGGTTATATGGTCAGCTAAGCGATCCAGAAAAAATCCGACCATGAGGAATGTTATTCACCTATCAGAATTTAGTATACATAAATACATAATTATACTTTTAAGAACATTTTAAAAATTAATTCTAGGAGTAAAAACTACAGTAAAAATATGACATATTTTTTTTTTGGGGGGGGGGAATTAATTAGCTTACTTTACCAATCGAAGTACAGCACACGTGCATACCTACATTTATGTTCAATGCATTTAAAAATAATCAAATATACAAGTTTGATTCCTTTTGTTGGTTTTTAATACAACTTTTTCTAAGCCCGTAATAGCTTTTAAATGCTCATCTGTTGCTTCGGAATCAATAAAATGACACCTGAGATCAAGTATAGCTTTAAAGCATTTGATGTTGATACATATTTCTTCTCGCAATTACTGTCATCCTCATCATCGCTACCTTCTGCATTGTTATTTAGCACATAAGAATCAATATCTTGTATTGAAGCTTCACTGTTAGTAGCGAGGTTTTCATCAACCTTTGTATACAGATTTTCATCTGGAATTGCAGACCTCAGTTTTTCTGGTAGTTCAGTTAAGGCGAGATCTTCATTCACATCTTCCAATAATTATTCAGACTCTGGAGAACTGTGAAATCCAGCATGTCGGATGCAATTTTCCGTGATACCATATTCTAACTTTGGTCGATATAAAAGATTGAATTTGCACAGACGCTTGAAATTGTTCTTTTCCTCCACAGCAGAGATCATATCTTTCAGAAAAAGATATCTATAGATAGTCTAGAAATTTTGAGTTATACCTTGATCTAAAGGCTGTGATACACATGTGCTATTACGAAGCAAGAAAACGAGTTCAATTGATTTTAAATCAACAGTGCAGTGTGCAGTACACTTGTTTGCAATTAATGCAACTTTCCTGTTTTGTTTAGAAAAAATTCCCTCCCATTTCTTTCCATTCCATTCCATTATATTTAATTTGTCTTTTTCTCAATACATAGAAATACTTTCAGCAGTTTCACGCCATTTGGCGCTATTTCTCGAATACGGTAAAGGATTTGTGAAATTCAAAGGAATCTAAGGGACATGGGATTCATAACAGTTGATATAGATAATATTGTTGTACTAATTTATTATATTGATCCAGAAAATTGTCATTTGATTTATTTTGCTGTAATTTGAGCAAAAGATTAGCTTAATCCATGAACATTTCCTATACATCTGAAAATATTGTTGCTTATATCCAAAAGTAATCTCTTTCTAACATTTTTATGATACTAATAATGAACAAAATTAAAAGGAAAAAATTAACATTTATGACACAATTTATCTCAAATATATTACAGGAAGTTAAAGGATTATTTAAATTACAAAATATATTGTAGACTAAAAAATTAAATTTTTCCTTAATATACCGAAAATGCTTCATTTTTTTAAATTTTAGAATTTTGAGTAGTTTATCATAATATCAATACTTACTGTTCTATTTATGTTATTATATACAGATTAAAGTTTTAAAAAAGGAATTAATTTGCCCTAGGCAAATTTTGTTTAAGAACGTATAAATATGGAACCTTTTGAAGAATTGCGTTTATTTTTATTCATACATACCTTTTTAAAGAAATTTAATGATTTGGTAAATTTAGAGTTTTATACGTCTGCTTAATCCTTTTTAATTAAGAAGTAAGTAGTTTTTTATAAACAACTGTGTCTAGAAATTTATAAAAAGTTTTAATCAATGTCACTTTTAAGAATGTACATATACTACTAACGACTTCAAAGAAATTTTTAGCATAGCCAGTCCAAGAAAAAAGCATCAGAATCTTTATTTGATTACCAATGGAATAATTAAGACAGGACATACACTTTTTTTAAAAAAAAGTAAAATATGAAAAATTAATGGGATTAAGGCCCAAAAATCTCTCTGTAGATATAAAACACTAATGTGCGAGATATAAAAATCTAGTATATTTGTATAACATATATTGGCTACATCAATATCAAATAAATGTTAGGTTTGGTTTAGAGCGCTAGAAAAATATTGATTATACAATATAGAAAACATTTAATGACGGACGCTATTTAGTTTCCGCTGGACCCTTCATATTATGCATACGTATTCTGGTAAAATCTCAAATACTTGAAAACTGAAACAAAAAGATTTAAATCGGGGAAAGAATTTACTATTTTTGAAACACCAATTTTTTTAAATGTCATTCCACGTTTTACAGATAAAAAACATCTGGAATTCAAAGTGGAAATTTCCATTTTTTTTATCTTGAAGGTGAAAAAGGCAAACTATGTAACGTTGCTAAATATATCTTCGGTAAAAATATATTTTCTTTTTTTTTTAATTTTGAAAGAAAGTGCATAAACGTGTTTTTACTGTAATTTTCTTTTTCACAGAATAAAATGGTTACTGTTTGATTGTGTTTTTATATTTACAACTTTAGAAGTCATGTGAACAAAATACTTAGACTTATTTGAGGAATAGAATGCATGTTTGATAAAATTTCTATTTGTAAGAAATAATTTAAAAAAGAACAGAACTATGTTTTAAAAGAGTTTTTCAGTGTTTTTGTATAAAAATATGTAAATTTAAATAAAGAAAAATATTTTGGGAACTGTAAAATATGCTCTTTTTCTTAATAAATAGAAAAACATTTTCTACCTAGAATTTATGGTATTTTAAAGAAATCTTTTCTATGAAAATTTAGATTGCAGTAAACATATATCAAATCGAGTGTTTGATATTTTCTAAATGTGTATGTGTAGAATTGAAGCATCAATGAACGGAGTGCAAAAGTTTTTAAACTATTTTTCTTGAATTAGAAAATTTCATTCTAGGTAGTTTTAAAAACATCAGAAATCTACATTTAAAAAAACGTAATGCATCTCACTAATGTACAGTCTCCAAAAAAAATTTCCGAATATCTTAAAGGTTTTTATATAATTTTTGTTAGAATAGCTGCTTTAGAAAGTTTTAAATATTGTAATTTTTGGTTGCTTTGCTAAAAATAAATCCAAAGCATCTTTCTTATTAAGCTTAATTCATCTTTTTAAAGTAGAAAATATTTTCCGTTCAAATCATTCAGAAATTGTTTAATATTTTCCTACCTTTATTTATTCGTACGATTCAATGCTTGGATTATTAACTTTAGAAGTAGGAAATTCTCTGAATTTTGAGTTGCAAAATGTGAACTCTAAATGTTCTACCAACAACCGTTCAAGTGTATGAAGGTTTCAAAACTGCAAATTATTTTACTATATTTTACAGGGTGTTTTACAGGATAAGTTATGTTATATGATAAATTATATAGAGAAAACTTAACCTAAGTACTTTCAAAACTTTATTTCAGAACCCTAAATTATTAATATTAAATAAATTTTACCAATCATTTCGCGGTCTGAGTTAGAAACTGGCAAGTATTTTAGAGGTCTTATCACAGGTCAACATATAGGGGTTAAAAAGCAGCAGATTCAGTTTCAGATTCCTTTTTCTGTTGAAGAATATGCGGATTTCTAGTGTGATAGCGACACATTGTTAACACGTTAACAGTAATATCACACATAAACCTGAACCAAAATCAGTATGTTGAAAAGTTCTATCCCCTTTCTCCCGGTCTTATTAGCCCTCGTGTGCAAAACAGTAGACCATAGTACTCCAAACCAAACCAAAAATCTATCCCCTTTCAGCACATACTTGATTCCGTATGATTAATGCCTTAACACGACTCTTATAAATGTAGAGTATATGAGGTAAATTCTTATCTCTGCAAACCATTGAGGAAAATGTTTATAAAAAATCTTTTTCCTACTGACACGATGATCCACATCGCAAGATTCTCCAGGACACTAGGACTTTTTGTCCTTACATGTTTGGTCTCGCATAAATGCGTTTATTCTTTCCGATTTCTCATTAGAGGGGCTATATTAATGATATTTAACTTTTAGAGCATTTACCCAATGTACAAAAGAAACATTGAGATCATCTCTACTCTACGACTATCAGGAAAATGTGTGGTGTCGGCGTCCTCTGGGGAAAAATCCCCACGGCTCTTTCGCTTGGTCAGTGGAGGTCGGCTAAGAGTTAGTAGACAGAAGTAGAGAGAAAGAAGTAGAGTTTGGGATCCACGAACTTCAGGAGACTAGTGGCCAGGAGTAAATACTCGAGGTCACTAGTAAAGGTTCAGAGAGGATTTTTTTAGTATAGGGATTTTTTTTACCGTTATGAAGAGAACTTCATAACGTATTATTTATAAAATTTTATAGATTTTTTTTACCTTGAAAGCACAGTTGTAGTATTGTTCCTTACTGGGGTCGTCTACATTAATTTCGAGCTACGACGGAGCCTCTTGTAGGTCAGCAGCACTCTGTGGTGTTGTGGTTACGTTGCGGCGACTATGTCATTCAGTTTTACCGTATGGCTACACGTCGGGTCGGGGTCGAATTTACTTACCTTGAAAGCACGTATTGGTTTTTGGATTTTATAATTTTTTTTAAATTAGGAGAAATTAGAGAGACAGTGCGGCTCGAGGCCGCTTACAGTTTCTAGCGTCGGCGTAGTCGAAGTATTTCAAAAGGAGATCATTTCTAATATTGTTGTAAAAATTTCAGCTAGATGTCTGTAAAAATTTGGAAGAGTGGGAATATTTAATTCGTTGTGTATGTCGATATTCCGGATATACCAATGTGCGTGTCATGAATATCGACATACATAACGAATTAAATATTCTACTCTACCTTATCTACTCTACGTTAAATCTCTACTCTAAGCTATTACCCTTTCCTATACATACCTCTCAGAAAGGAGTCCATTAACACATGTGTGAACTAAAATTGACTATTTTATATACAGCACTTTTGACGCTGTTCGTTCCGTCGGAGTCATTACACTTTATTTAAATTCTCAATGAATGATTAATTCTTTCATTATGTCCTACACAACATTTCATAACTTTCTGAATAATAGTTTCAAATGTAGAAAATTTTAAAGTAAGGAAGTTTAATTATGGATACGTTATACATGAACTGGGATATGTCGTACTGAGGCGTACCAATAATCTAAACAAGAATATTAAAGTTTCACCCATACAAGGACTGCATGCAACAAAGCAATTCTGAGAGCGTAAAACAATTCCAAAACAATTTAATCAAACTTTTACCTTACTATAATAAACAAACAAAATCTAGATCACTTTTAATGCTTATAGGTTTTGTTGATAGAATATAAAGAAATAATTACGTACTAAATATTGATAATTGAGTATCTTAAATAATAAGCAAGACTACTACTGTATTTAACAGGAAATAACTTGCTCGGTCATAAAATAAGAGTTACTCTAGTTCCCTTGGGTATCCTACGTAGTACACTGCGGTTCGATCGCACTAATAACTTTAATGGTTGGATGTCTGGATGCAAACAATGGACATTCCTGTTCTCTATGGCATACGAATTAGTCTTGATTAGATTGGGATTAGAGACTTGTCTCTAATACTAGTATCATTTATAAAAACAAAATTACAGGAATTAAGCTCAGCTACTTACTTTTTCTCGCTCGTCAGATATTTGAGCAAACTCTTGTACTTGGTACAAGATATAAAAATAGAACATTTTTGTAAATAGATCTGAATATTCATCTAAATTACAGCCTTCGATTGCATAAAAAATAATTCTGGTTGCTCTAAAGATTTATTCATTGTGCATTAGTACCTGAATCAAAATACATATTACCTATTGCACATATCAGAAAAATATGTGCTAAATCTTGTTAAAGAAATTTAAAAATTGATTCTTACCTTGAAATAATAGAGCATGGATAAAAAGCATGAAAATACAAATAACATTTTAGTAAAATTCAATTTCAGTTTATGTTCAGTTATAAATTCATGTTATGCGATATTTTGTGATTTAACAAAACAACGAATATCATTATTTTTTTACGATTTAAGCAGAAATTTAGTCTTGTAAATTATAAATTTGAAAATAACAGAATAAAGAAAATAGCATGAACTTTGTAGACCCAGAAATTAATAAAGATAAAATAGGAAAAAAATTTAAATTCTGCTTAGGTAATCAAATGTAAGAAATCTGTAAAATGTAATAAAAAGGAAAAGTTCTTAGGTTAGTATTTTATGTTTACCCTTGGTGTACAGATTTTTAAAAACTTTATTGCTTTCTATAACAAGCCTAAAAATTTTTATATAGGTATTCTCTTATTAACATTTCGCGTGCGGGCAACGTATTTTTACGTTTTTAGCAGTCTGTCACTGGAGCGCGGGTAATAATACGTAAAAATACGTATTTAGTAGATTTGTATTGGATACCCGCTAACCACCATAAATCTACTAAATATGTATAATTATATGAATGTGTGACAATATATGCGTGTTGTTTGCCATGCAACGCTTTGCATTTTTCTTTCCAAAAGTTATGATTGTCTAGTGACTCGGTCTTTTAATGCATTATTTCGTCTGCAATCGAATTCCTAGCTCCAGAAAGTAGAAGTTGTGTTTTGTCAATTTGAAGCTTGGTTTTTTATTGTTGAATGCAAAACGGATAAAATGAACCTTTGTGACAAAGATAGTGATGAAGAAATAGGCGCTGACAGATAACAGGACTTTTTAAAATCGTTTATTTTTGCAATTTCGTAAAAATATTGTTTTTATTTTTGTTAAATAATCATACAGTATATATTAAGGTCTAAAATAAAAAAAAGTTTCGTTCATAAAAACATAGTAGTTTTCGATTTACTGCGATTTTTTCTGAATAACTAAACTGTCGCACGATTCATGAAAAACCGCCCGCTGCACGCGTAAGTTGGCGTATACCCCCATGCCAAGTGTTAAATAAGAAAATTTTTATTTTTAACGAGTAGATTGTTTTGTTTTTATAGAGAATCAAAAAGAGATTTTTCAACTGGAATAGTACCCCTAATACATAGTGGTTTAATTTTCCCAAAACTGCAAGAAAAGTTTTACTTTATTAACCAGTATAACAAAAAGGAAAAATAATATATATTGATCCCATGTGTGACTATAAACAATAGGAATTCGTAAAAGTTATTTTCTTCCTGTGCAATGGGAAAATAATAACTACTGTTTGAAAACACACAATAAAATTTGTTTCTTTCAGGTTTCCCTCAAAAAAAATCTACCAAAATCAATTTTATTGGAAACTTTATCGCACATTTAAAAAGTTGGGAGAAAAAAATTCTATCTCATACTGTGCGCTTTTTCATGAAAACTTTTTATGCAGCACGCACTTTTCCGATCGCTTGCATGATTTTTTTATATGCTTTTGTACCTTTAGAAAACTTTATGGAGTATTAGATAAAAGGATTTAAAAATCGCTTTGTATAAAGGTTGGAACTAAATAAGATTCTGAAAAATACAAATCATACGAAAATATTCAGTAGCGGAAATTTTATAAAAATATTATATTTACTGAAGTATTTGGAAGTAAATGTTAGAATTGCTTCTTTTTTCGTCTTTTTAAACATTTCTATATAATGATAAATGCATGAATGAATATTGTCCTAAATCTTTTTACTCAAATTTCCAATTTAATGTATTTTAATCTTTTATACTGTTGTCTTATTTTACACTTAATCACGTGTCTCAATTAATTCATAAGACCTCGTATATAATGGAAAAAAATAGTAAATATATTTTTTAGAATTATTAAATAAAATACAATACATATTTTATATAAATACACAAACACACATGTGTATTTTTTATTTATATATATACGTGCATGCTGCTAAAAAAACTGGAGGAGTAAGCTCAAAAGTACAGATTCAAAACTTAAGGATGATAAGTGAAATGAGGTGTGGTTTGATTAGGTTTTGAGCGCGATATGTATTTTTTTTCTATAAGAGAGCTAATGGGGCCGGAACCCACTAAGTGATATGCATACATATACATACATTATACAGGGTGTCCCAAAAGGTCGTTTACAAACTTAACATGCTGGTCTATCATATCACGATGAACAAGATTTACATAGGAACTTGTGTCTGAAAATGCAAACTGCGACCGCTAGAGGGCTTTGATTATAAGTGTGGAGTAGAAAAAAAATGATATCGAGAGCGGTGTTAATATAATTTTTATTACAGATGATGATTGCATCACAGCAAATGCTCAAAATTGTTTCCCTTCGCCACAATGTACGTTATATAACGTCGGCGAATGGATTCACGAACCGGTTCAATTTGGCCAGGAGTGTCACGGACACGTGCTGCCGCTTCCGCGATCTTGGAGATAAGATCCATGTCCGATGTTAGGGTGTGTCGTACACCATGGACTTCATGTGTCCCCACAGGTAGAAATCCAGGGGAGTCAGGTCGGGGGATCGCGGCGGTCCGTCTCTACCGATCCAGTGATTTTAGTGCAATTATCGCCCTCTAGCGATCACAGTTTGCATTTTCGGACAAGTTCCTATACAAATGCTGTTCATCATGATAGGACAGACCAGCATGTTAAGTTTGTAAATGATCTTTAGGGACACCCTGTATATATATATATATATATATATATATATATATATATATATATATATATATATATATATATATATATATATATATATATATATAAACAATATCACCACTAACGATTGACAAAATTATTGTATATGGGATTTTTAATGCCATAAAAAATCAAGAACAAAAATAGATATTCTGAAAAGAAACAAAACTACATATCTGAAAAACAATGTTGTTAAATGGGGTTTGGATTTTTTAATAGGTTATGTAGTCATTTCGAATGGTTAACTCTATAACACACTTTATTTTCCAACAACGCGATGACTTTACCTGTGAGAGTTCTGGGTATTCTGCCCTTTTCAACTCTTCGAGAAGTTAACTCTCCATAATCCAAATAACCAATGGTTTTGCTGTAATGCATCGGTAGAGCATGTTGCTGGCATGGTTAACCGGATTTAATTTAACTAAGCCTAATGGTACAATTAATGCTTAATGGTACAATGATACATACATATGTTTACATTTCAAGAATGTTCTTCACAAGTCGAGTTGTCTGATGTAAGGTATTGTGACGTCACTACACGCCAATGTCTTCACAAAGGGGTTTTGTTAAAGATCAGGACAGGACGTAACCCTGTCTTGGATTTTTTGACACTACACTACATATGATTGTCGCTTCGACCATGCCTTGAGATGTCCAAGGTGAATCGGACGGATGAAAGGGACAACGAAATGTCAGACAGTGAGGCGCTGCCGAAGCAGCCAATCAGAGGCTACCAGGACGCCGACTCGGAAAGAAAAATCCAATGGGAAGAACCGAAAGGTGACTTCAGGCGGCCCGGAGAGACCCCAGAAAAAGAGAACGAACAGAGTTTGGTTTTTTTGGAGAGTTTTTCTCCAGCTTTTTGTGGGACTTAAGGAGACTCAGTTGTACCCCTGTATAACGGTATCTGTCGGCACCTGTCCGTAGATTGTTTTTTTAGGTTCGCCTTGAACCTGAGACTTTTAGGTCTGCACCAGCCCTCCTGAGCTCTGTGATTCCCATTTGGAAAATTTGTACATATTCCATTTTAATCAAGAATAAACGTTGTTATTGTTTCTAAGCTATACGTCGTGTCATAACCACTTCGACACCCACACGCTACCGGAGGTTCCTGTGACGCTACAGTATTATGAATTATAAAATGGCAATGACTGCAGCGCACGGTGGGAACGAGTTCTGAGCGACTTGTCTACATACGTTTAAGTCATTAAAGTGCCATTCAAACTGAGTTACCGGCTGAATAAAGATTTTTGTCACATGTATGAGGGAAGCTTCAAGAAATGGCACAGGAGTTGTTTATGTTTTTGGTTCAGCGATAGAATAATCGCAATAAAAAAGATTTTATTCATTTTACAAACTGTGAACATGAAGGTAATTCAAATCTTATTTGCAATATTACAACTTTAATTCCATGACTGATCCTTAATACGAGAAACAGAATTATATGAAACATCTCAGAAACTATTCAATTTAACTTTATTCAAATGTTCGAACTAAAATGCTAGCGAGCTGTCGTTGCACCTTCTACTAAGGATTTTACAAAATCAGTTATTGTACATCATGCATTATTATTTTAGTCTCACAAAACCAAATTACAAATTTTAAATTTATGCAATTTTGAATAGAAGAATAATCACAAAAATTAGAGCCTCTAAAATTCACTATTTATATCTATTTATTGATATATTTGTATGACAATAATTGTGACGAACATTCTTTAAGAAAACATCATTTAATAAAGTTAAAATATTCGGTAAGAATACATAGGGTACTTGTAGCATAATGTTTAAGTGAAATTGTGTAAACACTTTTAACTATTTGTTAAATGTTAACAGCATACTGCATATTTTTCTTTTATCTTTTTACTGCACAAGGTTAAAAATCTCAAAACATAATGATTTAAAACACCCTAACAAAATTAACTCTTCTGAACTGTTGAAACTACTATGTATATTATTCAAAGAATGCCCAAGTTTGTGATACTTTGTGAGTGAGTGTTTTTAACTGCTCTTTTACGGTCCCTAGTTTACTGTAAGTTCTCACTTATCTAGACAAGGTTATCTCGTTGACATAAGCTATATAAATTAAGTTAAGGAGCTGCGATATATCAATAAAGTTTTCTAATTTTATAGGCGGCATCTTCAGATTAACATTCTTTAATTTGGTTTCAATCGCAGTAGAAGCAACCAGGTGTAAAATCAAAGTTAATTGATGTCTGGGGAAATATTCACAATAAAGTATAAAATAAGTTTAATTTGCAACTTTAATATTAAAATGAATATAAAACTATTAAGTTGCACGGCATATCTTCATTTTAATATTTTTGCATTTGCTGTTGCATGCTTTCTTCATAAAGTTTTTAATTTTCTGCCATACCAAAAGAATATTTATTCAATTTATTATTCATGTTCAACAATATGCACATTGGTTTATGAAGTGTATTACTAAGTGTACTGCTGTAAATATTCTTATTTTTGTAGCTGATATGTTTTATAATTTAAAAGCCTAAAAAGGAAGTTGTAACTTCATTTGAGAAATTTCTTATGTGGTTTCCAATGATTTTGTTATGTATACACCTCGGACAAGACAAGGACGTGAGCCATAGGCTACTAGAATTAACCTTTTGTGGACCGTGGGAAAATTACTTCCCACCTACTGGATCTTACAAAATACCCTGTGGGAAGCGCAAAACCCATTCTAATATATTGGAACGACGGGAAGACTGATTTCCGCTTCGGTTTTGCTCTGTCATCTGTTGTTCGATCGATTGAACAAAATTAGCAGTTCTGTTTTGAAAGTTTGGAAACATGAAGTGAGAAACAAATAGCCCACGAAAGAGTTAAGATAAGGGGTTAGCTTTCCGTTTTTTATGAAGAGCATTGCTAGGTTGAAACAACGAGTTTGCTCAAAGTGGGTACTTGTAATTTAGAAGCAGAGACCAATCAGTAAAATCTTATGCTTGGTCTGCCACCTCCGTTTGAGAACTTGGAGAACATTTTGATCAGGACGTGCATGTACGTACCCCAGTAACCCTTAATAAAATGGCAGATCTTGGGCTTTAGTGCTCCTAGCAAACCAACCAACCTAACCCTTTGTCGCCTCTAAGCTTTAAACGGGCGTTAGAGTTGCGTTGTAGAGTTGCGTGAAAGCTGGTGGCTGACCATGGAGTCACAAAGTCTGGACACTACATCACTCCCTCTCCAATAACAGCAGTAGGTTAAACAGAACACGACGGCCTACGCTGGTCGTCTTAAAGTGACTGGAGGACGGATGGACGCACGCGCACTCACTCACGCACGCGAGAGCGAGGGGTAGAGAGAAGGGGGGGGTAAAGAGAGGGGTAGAGAAAGTGAGTGCGAAAAATGAGAAAAAATAGAGTGGGAAGGAAAGAAATATTTTGCATTGAGACTTTCAAACAACAATATTCTGAAGTATCTCGACTTAAAATTTTTTCCAAGGATGGGTGTTTTATCGTGACTCCTGAGTTTCATCACGGAGAATTTCTCCCTTCTTGTCAACCGGGTTTTCTCATTTATTGTCGTCTGCTGACCCGTTGCCATGGTTGCACTTGAAGGGAAAAATACCAGTGTTAATGTGAACTTCAAAAGATTATGTAGTGTGCATGGCGCCTTCAAATTAAATGTTCTCTGGTGGAATTAATTTTTTTGTGTGTTGATCATTTCATACAGTCCACTGTGAGTTACGTCGCTCCATCGTTTTGGTCCTTTACGAGTCGGAGCTTGCTATCATTTTTTATAGTGTTTTAATTTCCTCAGAGTTCATTTTGTTGTGTTTTATTCCATGATTCTGCATGCTTGTCGCCATTTTCTTTTGAATCTTGAGTTCATGATATTTTTCGGTGAGTTCATTCCAATTTACTTGTGTGAAACTTTTCAAATATAGTTTATTCATTCTTCTGAGTTTACCTTGATTATTTTTTCCATGTATTTATTTAAATTTGATTCTTTATTTTGGTGCTATTTTAACTTGTGTAATATTCTTCAACTTGTGATGTGTTGCAATTCTAGTGATCTCTTGATCTATTAGTAAATTCTGTATGAAGGTTTATAGATTCACTTTATTATTTTTCTGTGTTTTGAGAATTTAAGTTATTGATTAATTACTGACTTAATTTACTTTTTCTTGTACTTGTGTTAATTTCCAGTGAATTGTGAATTTTATTCTTACTCGTCAGTTTCATCATTTTTTTGAATTATGCTTTACATACTTCTTTTTCTGTAGTATTTAGCTTATTTTGCTGTGGTATTTAGCATATTTAGATTAGTGATATTGTGTTAATTTATGATTAGTTTGTGCATTTCATTATATTATCCAGTTTATGTGAGTTTCGGAATTTATTTGAGTTATTCCATTTCTGCATTTATTCTTATCTTGTTTACTTGTGCACTATTCTTATCTTGTATTAGATTCAGAATTAAGTACAATTATGGATTTAAAAACATTATCAAATCAGAAGCGTGTGGCAAAGTCATCCCTAACTAGACTTAAAAATAAAACGCTAGAGGAGATAAATAAACTAGACTTTCCTCAATTAAATATAAGGAGGAATAGATTTGATGTGATTAGTAAGGATTTAAAAAATATTTATGATAAATTATTCAGTGTGTGTGAAGAAGGAGAAATAGATAAACTTTGTGATGAAAGAGAGGAATTGTTCGATGTTATAGATGATGTACTAGCTGTAATTGATAGATCCATTTTAAAATTATCAAGTAAAAGCGATGAACCTAATTCATCGAATTTAAAAACATTTGAGTCTAGTGAAATCAAATTATCAACGTTGTCTCTACCAACATTTTCGGGAAGAGTTGAAGAGTGGTTAAGCTTCTCAGATTTATTTCAGAAAGCGGTCGTAAATGGCAATGAAGCTGAGAGTGAAGCTAAAGAAAAACCTGAAGAAAAAGAAGCTGAACAAAAGTCAGAAGAAAAAATGGAACAGGAAAATGGTGAAGAAAAGACTGCTGAAGCTGAAGCAGACAGTGAAAAGCCATCAGATGCTGCAGACTCTGGTGTAAAGCGCAAAAATGAGGAAGAATCTTCTGAGGTCTCTGAGACTAGCCCAAAGAAGGCTAAAGTTGAAGAAGAGAAGGAAGTGAAAGAGGCTGATAAGCCAACAAAAGAAGCATACTACCTCCCCCATCATGCAGTGTTAAGAGAGGCAAGTACAACTACAAAGCTCAGAGTCGTGTTTGGTGCTTCTTCGAAATCAACATCTGGCTATTCGATAAATGACCTACTAATGGTCGGTCCTCGTTTGCAGCCTGACTTGTATCCACTTCTGATGAACTTCCGCTTTTTTCCCATAGCCTTGCATGCCGACTTAGAGAAGATGTTCAGGCAGATTAAAATTCACCCTGATGACGTGGATTGGCAAAGAATTCTGTGGAGAGAATCATCCGAGGACCCTGTGACTGAATACAGGTTAGTTACTGTAACCTATGGTACTGCTAGCGCTCCTTATCTATCCACTAGAACCTTACAGCAACTTGCCAAGGATGAGAGTGAAAGCTATCCTCTTGCTTCCCATGCAACCCTCAATCATTTTTATGTCGATGATCTTCTAAGTGGGGCTTCTTCGAAAGAGGAAGCTATCGAACTTGTGACTCAGCTCAATAAAATGATGAGGAAAGGGGGATTCAATTTATGGAAGTGGCATTCTAATGATTCCGATGTAGTTAGAGAAACTTCAGGGAATCAAGAAGAAAGGGATCTCTGTTCTACTGAGGATGATGTAGTCAAGGTGTTAGGAATTATGTGGAATCGTACATTAGACTGTTTTCGTTTTAAGGTAGCACCATGGGAAAATAAGACAACCTACTCTAAAAGGGAAGTTCTCTCAGAATTATCTCGTGTGTTTGATCCATTGGGGTTTCTGTCACCTTGTGTGATTTTCATAAAAATATTTATTCAAGAGCTGTGGAAACTGAGCCTTGCGTGGGATCAACCAATTCCAGAGAGTTTAAGTATCAAATGGAGAAAATTTCGTGAAGAACTTCCTCTTGTAGAACAAATAAACATTCCTAGGTATATTTTAAAATCTCATCTTGCTGAACCTGAATTGCATGCCTTTTGTGATGCTTCAGAGAAGGCATACTGTTGTGCCATTTATCTTCGCTATGTATCATCTGATTTCGATACTCGAATATCGCCTCTTACTTCGAAAACAAGAGTCACCCCATTAAAAATTCAGTCCTTGCCTAGACTTGAACTTTGTGCTGCATTGCTGCTCTCTAATGTCGTTTCTTCTGTGCTCAAAAATTTACCTACCTCAATTCAAAAGGCATTTGCATGGACAGATTCGACTATAACTTTAGCCTGGTTATCATCAGAACCATATCGTTGGCAAACCTTTGTGGCAAACCGAGTATCAAAAATTCAGACGACTGCTCCATTTTTGAAGTGGCGTCATGTTTTGGGATCTGAAAATCCAGCTGATCTTGGAACTCGAGGATTGTTACCATCAGAATTGATATCTAGTAATGTGTGGCTTCAAGGACCTCATTGGTTACGAGAACCATTACATTGTTCTGGGGATTATGCTGTCTCAGATTCATTTGATTTTGACAAGATTCAGTTAGAGGAAAAGGAAGTAGATATCTGTGCTAATAATATTACTGTTGTACCAGAAATTATAACAAAAATATCTTCCTTTACCAAATTAATTCGTGTGTGTTCTTGGATTAAACGATTTCTTAATAATAGTAGGACAAAGACTACTCGAGTGTACGGGCCTTTGAAATAAGTGAAATTCATTCGGCTACAATCTCTGTGGTTCGTTTGGTTCAAGAGGCAGAATTTTCAAGAGAGCGGAAACTTCTTAGTGAAGGTAAACCTTTACCACATAATAGCAAATTGTTACCTTTAAATGTGTTTTTGGATCAAGACAATGTACTGAGAGTTGGTGGTCGTCTTTCCAAACATTCATCACTATCCTATGATAAAAACACCCTATGCTCCTGCCAAAAAACCACGAATTTACAAGGAGAGTAATTGAATATTATCATTGCTCAAATCTTCATGCTGGTCCTCAGCTAACATTGTCTCTGTTAAGACAAAAATTTTGGTTTGTGGATGGCAGATCTGTAGTACGCAGTGAGCTGAGAAAATGCTTAAAATGTTTTAAATTCAATCTGAGATCGTCTTCCCAACTAATGGGAGATCTACCAAGTGCACGAATAGAACAAATTCGACCATTTGACTCCATCGGCATCGACTTTGCTGGACCTTTTACTACAAAATGTGCTCATAAGAGATCAGTGATGAAATTCAAATCATACATTTGTTTGTTTGTATGTACGGCAACAAAAGCCATTCATCTGGAGTTAGTCTCGGAGCTAACTACTGCCGCCTTCCTTGCTGCATTCCGTAGGTTCATTTCAAGAAGAGGCTGTCCGACAAAAATCACTACTGATAATGGATCGAATTTCAAGGGTGCTTCTAGACATCTTCAACGGTTGTGTGATCTGTGTCGTAGTCAAGATGTGCAGGACTTCAGTTGCATGAAAGGAATTGAATGGTCATTCATTCCACCATATACACCTCACTTTGGAGGGTTATGGGAAAGCGGAATCAAGAGCATGAAACTATTACTGACAAAAACTTGTAAGACTGCTCTTTTGAATTTCGAGGAACTTACAACACTTCTATTTCAAATTGAAGCATGTCTGAATTCAAGGCCTTTAACAGAACTTTCTAGCGATCCTTCGGACTTAAGTGCCCTTACTCCTGCGCACTTTTTGATTGGAGGTCCCATTTCCCAGTTTCCAGAGCCATCGCAACCTACTCAAGGTATTTGTATTTCTGAAAGGTGGCTTCTCATTCAAAAACTGAGACAATATTTTTGGAACCGCTGGACCAAGGAATATTTACATCAACTTCAACCTCGATCTAAGTAGTGGAGAATGAAACCAAACCTTAAGATCGGTGACATGGTGATAGTTCAGAAAGAAAATACTGCACCTCTAAACTGGAGTCTTGGACGTGTAATCGGATTAAACCCTGGTGCAGACAATAAAGTGCGGGTAGTAACTGTAAATACCAGAGATGGAGAAGTTACACGAACTGTAAATAAGGTGTATATTCTTCCCTTTAATAACTGATGTATACAGTTCATCTATTCATCTGTGTATTATTTTTCTTCTATTTTTCTTAATTTGATTCATTGTCTTTTACTTCTATTAATTGCATTTCATAACTTTTTTCTTTTTTTTTACTCATTTAATTAGTTGTTATTGTATTAATTATTTAAAATTTCCATTGTGAACCATGTAAGTGTTATGTTTGAAACCCCCCCTTGGGTTTCAAGGTGGGCGGTATGTTTTATCGTGACTCCTGAGTTTCATCTCGGAGAATTTCTCCCTTCTTGTCAACCGGGTTTTCTCATTTATTGTCGTCTGCTGACCCGTTGCCATGGTTGCACTTGAAGGGAAAAATACCAGTGTTAATGTGAACTTCAAAAGATTATGTAGTGTGCATGGCGCCTTCAAATTAAATGTTCTCTGGTGGAATTAATTTTTTTGTGTGTTGATCATTTCATACAGTCCACTGTGAGTTACGTCGCTCCAATGGGATTAGTTTTCCTTCGAATACTTTATTAATGAAAACGTTGTTAACTCACTGTCGTATAGGAAATTATATAATAACGGTTAATACACCTGAAAAACTAATTTTAAACTGTATTTTCGTTTCTACAAAAAATTTTAGCGGCCCCTTCAATTTTTGAAACAATAAACTTGTCAATTTTTACTCAAAAACAAATGCTCTACTCTAAAAATACCTTTCTTATTTATAACTAAAAACTTCTTTAAAGCACTGGGAGAAAAATAAATAGCAACCAACCAAATAATTTCCTTAACTCCCGTGGTAAACCATCTGTTGTGCAGCTAGTAATAGCTGAATTTTTAGAAAATTAATGTTTTATGAGTCAAAATTACCCGTATCTCTTGACATGGAGATATATGGACAGGCTGTTATTTAACTGACATCTTAACGATTCCATGAAAAATGGAAATTTTTTTAGAATATAATTGATTTTAGAAACTCGAACATACATCAAAAAACTATTTGAACGGCATCGCACATTATTAATAACATCATCACCCACAGTAAATTATATCTTCCATACAGATGCGCAACAACTTCAATTTATCTTTAAGAAAAATGCGGTACGGCGAATTTCGAGGAGAAGATGTTTTCAGAAGAAAAAGGAATACTCAATAAGAATGTAGAAATATGACAGAATGGTTATAATACACATTTTATCGGCTGTTACTAAATTAGTATTACATGCTTGTTATAATCACATTCCCCATATATATATATATATATATATATATATATATATATATATATATATATATATATATATATATATATGCCTTAAATTAACACATTGAGTTATGAGACTAAAATGTATTTTTATTTCATCTCGATTCTACATAAAATTGTATTCAGTTGATTATTTAGATAGGCAGTATACTTCCTTTCTCGCCATTGAGTATACACGCGTGAGTCAGAGTAGAAACTTAAGAGGAAAATGTTTCAAAAATCTTTAATAGTCACTACCACTGAAAAACTCGTACATAGTTGAAGTTTAGGTACAAGTTCTTAGCGAATTTTAAATCAAAATCTCTATTTTTATATTTCAGGAAAAGAAACGATTCTATAGCTATAATGGACTGAATTTTATCAGAATTTTGCCTTTTGGATTTATTGAATTTTCTTATAGCTACAACTCATGAAATTATCAAGTGTTGTCTCAATAATTTTACACAATATTTCGACAAGCTACGAACACTTCTGCTAACAGAATATTTGAACACATGAATTGAGGTTCCAAAGAGCATTACCTACCCATTCGGTTATACTCCTACGACGATATTATTTGCACCAATTCTAGATCATATGACACTCTCGTTACAAACTTACCTTACATGATTTTTCCAATGCAGGTAAGCTTAAAAAGGATGTTGATGGTTCTATGTATAAATACACACACGCTTACATACATACATATACCCTAATAGGCATACAGACACACTTATATGCAAGAATATTTAAATATAACATACGGTTGTATGTTAATTTACACATAAATTATGAAAAATAACTGGGAGGAAAATTAACTATTATGTATGCCGTTATATCTCACCCTCTAATTTATTTAAAGTTTTTTTTATTTTTAAGTTCCATTGATTTGTGCGAAATATCAAAAGAATATTTATTACTAATTTGTATCAATGATGTAATAAACATTATATAACTTCAGTTTGAGGAGTAATAAAAGAGAAAACCTCAAAAATCATTATCTCCAGCTTCGTTAAAAAGCCGATTCAAATTTCTAATGAGATATTAACTATTATTTAATCAAGTAATTAATAAACGCTTATCGTAAATTGACTGACATGAGAAGAAAGAGTACTTAATAGAAATGATACTGATCACGGCTGTCAATGTCTATGATTTATAGTTTTAATATCCTGTTTACACAGAGCTAAAGGCATCCATACTATTCTCTTTCTCTCTCACACACAAGAGTGAAAGATAGAGAGAGAGAGAGAGAGGGAGGTAAAGAGTGAGATAGAGAGATATAGAGAAAAAAGTAGAGAGATGTAGAGGGAGATAGAGAGAGATAGAGGGAGATAGAGAGATAGAGAGAAAGAGAGATAGATAGAGAGATAGAGAGAGAGGGAGGGATATATAGAGGTAGAGAAAGATATATATATATATATATATATATATATATATATATATATATATATATATATATATATATATATATATATATATATATATATATATATATATATATATATATATATATATATATATATATATAGAGAGATATATATATATATATATATATATATATAGAGATAGAGAGAGAGGGAGGGAGATATAGAGATAGAGAGAAAGATAGAGAGAGAGGGGGAGAGATAGATAGATAGATAGATAGATAGATAGATAGATAGAGAGAGATAGAGAGAGAGAGAGAGAGAGAGGTAGGTTTCGGATAATACATAATACTGTTATTTGCTTGTTTGGTGCTGTAATTTAGAGGTGTCTACTAGGAACTCATCAGAGTTTCATAACGAAGGTTAAAACACTGTGAATGAATTTTAAGTTTTTAAAATATGTTACATAAAATTACAAAATTAAATATTGAAGTCAATTCTTATTAAAGAAATCGTTTAAAATTAATTTTAAAACTAATAAATATTTATATTATAATGAACTGTAAAGTTTTATAATGAATATTTTCCGCTACGAAAGGTACAACATTTCTTAAATAAAACTTGCATTTACGAAGAAATTGGTTTAATAAAATGTTACAAGTATATATTTTTATGCATCTAAAGCATTTTTAAAAAAATTAGAAAACTGAAAATTTTACTTGTCGACAGTGTTAGCATTTCTGAAACCTCTCTTCATTTCAGGATGTTAAACAGCTCACGAAAATTCTGTTCAGCGATCACACGATCAGAATGTTCAGGTTTAAGGCTGTGTACTTTGTTAAAAGGAAAACATTACGACATTAGAGTGAAATCGTGTTAAAAGCAAACCACTTTCCATAAGCGGTTTTGCTGTGTTTATCTTGTGCAAATATTGCGAGAAATTCATGTAGCAACGAGACCAAGAAAGCAAATACATTATGCTGACCTAAAATTATGCTTTTATGTAGAGGGTATTTGCATTTTACAATACAAAGAAGAATAAATCCATACAAATTGTGTTCAACATATCTGTAACTTAAACTTCACACTTGTTCTGTAACTTAAATTTCACGCGTGTCTGCAAATAAATCGTATAAATAGGATTGAAGTTCTTTGAAAATAGTTCAGAAATGTTAGGGAAACTATTCAATATACCATATTAAACTCTCTGCTGGGAAATTGAACGTTTTCTCTTCTCTACAATTCTATAAAACTGAACCCTTAAAAATTATATCGAACTAGCATTAAAAGTCATAGGAAATTTGTTTTGATAAAAAAGAAAGAGCTATAAAATCGGATAAACGAAGTGTTGCAATGTAGCATGTCTTTTTGTAACCTAATGCATTAATTTTATTTATTGACGCCTTACAACAGGGTCAGAAGTTCCAATGAAGTATAACAGAGTTATATTTCATTCAGATCAGTTTGATCTATATCGATATATATATAATGAGTGGGGTGTAAAAAAAGAATAGGATTGTATTTTTAATAAACTTAAAAATTTAATTAGCAAAAAAAAAGTTTAGCTGACGATTAACAAAATGTTATCAAGATAGACAGATGTAGATAATATTTCAACCTACTTAGGCCGAAATATGGCTGAATGGTTAGGGTGCTGGCCTTCGGAACCGGAGTTCATGGGTTCGAATCCCACTATGGCATGGATGTTCGTAGCTGTGTTATCTTTTAATGGAATCAGGACTGTAAATCACTTCTGTTCTTTTATTGCCCAGTAAGCCAGGGGAAAATTCAAATAATCGGGGCTAATTTCATGTTTGTTCCAGAGTAGTTTCTCTTCTTATATATGTACTTGTGTCTGTATACTCCTAAATAATATCTATCATTAAATATATATGTATGCACGCATTTGAATACGTAGTTAAGTGCATTTGTATATCCTTAGTTTATCTTACTTTACAACAATATTTTGATATTGGGTTTATCTTGGGCGTGGCATAAACAAGTCTATACCATGCAATTATGTTTCAAAGAATTTGCTTAAATACTAATCAGTGAATTTATAAATACAAAAATAGAGCGATTTATTTTGTTGTTCTTCTTTTCTCACTTAAAAGGCTATTAATCATGGAAGCATCCAGACGGCTGTAGAAATGGCGGCGTTTAGATATAACCGACTTGGCGTTGCTAAGCACGCATTCAGATAATTCGTGCCAAATTCTGAGAATGTTCTGCGAAACTGATAATACTCACTAGATATAATTATTACTTCAGGTATCTGCAAATGCATTTTTAGTTTCTATGACAACAGTTTATAAGATTTTACATCGCTAGACACCTTTTACGAAAGTATATATTTCTGCACACGTGCATAAACTAATTATTAAAACATAAGTAAAGTACTTATTAAAATAATATATATGTCATATTCCAGATTTTAAATTTAGAAATCAATGCCTTAATGAAGACAAAGAACTCTTTGTGAAGTGAAAAATAAAAGGGTAAAAGAAGAATATATAATAACAGAGAACACCAATTTTCAGGGAGAACAGGTAAATATGTTGCGTTGAATTTTGTACTGAAACGAAACTGGCAAATGGGGAATAAGATGTTGAAATTGTTTTGTTTGGTTTCGAGTGTTACATTTTACTGTAGTTCTCAAGAGGGCTAATGAGACCGATACATAATGCTTAAAAGAGATTCCGAACGGCTACAAAAATCCATGCTTGCAGAGTAATTCGAACCCGCCCACTGCGGTACCGAAGATCGTCGCTCTACCATTCGGTCATAGTTCGGCAGGATGTTCAAATAAACTTTTAATGTCTAGAATAGACGTTATTCACATTTTTCTCCTTAGGTTATGAGCCTGACATATAATTTTTTAATCGCAACTACATTCAATTATAATATAATTTGGGCATCTATACTTAATTTGAACTTTTTTTCTCTGAGATTTTTTTCTATTTTGGGCAACCTCTTAGTGACTGATGAGTTACCAAATCTAAAACACTTTTTAATTTTGGTTATTTACATGAAGGAAATAAAATTTCACATACTTGCTAGTCACCCTTGTGACCTTAAATAATACCCCCTAATTTATTAAAATCTTTACACGCCAAAAGAACTTTGACTCCGTGTCAAAATAACAGAGCAGAACACTTCTGACTGTCATATCAAAATTATATGACCGATTTTCAAATTTTCTGTTCCAGGATGCTCTGAAAATGTCGTATCTTTCAGATGGATTGATAAACTACATTTATGACATGGTTTATTTGTTATGGACGAGAATAAATACTAAAAGTTAAAAGAACTTCGTTATATCAATTTTTGTTTCCGTCACGGACTGCCTAATTCTAGAGGTGGTCGCTAAATTTGATCATTCCGTGTGTGTGTGGCCGAACGATGGCCAAATGGTTAGGGTGCTGGCCTTCGGAACCGGAGTTCGTGGGTTCGAATACCGCTATGGCATTGATGTTCGTAGCCGTTCAGAATCGACTTTAAGCAGAAGGCCCAGGTCCCATTAGTCATCGTGTTGCAGAAAGTAAACCGTAGCACTCCCAAACCAAACCGTGTGTGTGTGTGTGTGTGTGTGTGTGTGTGTGTGTGTGTGTGTGTGTGTGTGTGTGTGAGAGAGAGAGAGAGAGAGAGAGAGAGAGAGAGAGAGAGAGAGAGATAATAAGGGAATTAAAATTTCAGATAACATAGACAATAGAATATGTAGGACACTGGGAGAGAGTATATCAAAATGTTATGCGAAAAGAAAGATTTCTATTTAGCATATCTTCACCCGATCTATTCACAAATGCCAAAATATTTCGTAGTGAAGTGGATAGGACAAAAATAATTAGACAATGAGAAGGGTTAAGAACACATGGTGATCCCCATAACGTCAGCTCACGTGAAGAAATTTTGCATGAGAGTGCTATGTAAGAATAGTTGAGGAGACGAAACTACTATTTGACGCCATATTGATTGCCAACAGTTTACTAAAAATTAGAGGAGATATTAGGAATTTTTCACCATCGGCCACATGATGAAAAGGTAAAGTTTAAGTATATATTGGATACATCTTTTAATGAATGTAACTGTCAAGGAGATATTAGGAATTTTGCCAAGTGACGGTAATAAAGAGTGTTTTAAGTATAGCCACAAATATTTTACAGAATGTAATTACAGACGAGAGATAAGAAAATTCTCCAAATGACGGTGATAAATTGTACTTTAAGTGTAAAATAGCAACAAATATTTTACAAATTGTATTTCAATGTTAAAAATCAACTAAATGTGTTAAAATGCAATCGCACGCACACAAGGTCACACACACACACACACACACACACACACACACACACACACACACATATATATATATACGCACACTATATAAATGTGTATATGTGCGTTTTTAAGCTTCTTTTGTATGTGTTTTATACTACTAACGCATATCTTTGTGCTGACACAGATAACGGAATTTCGGCATTGAAAACGTGCCATATAACTTAGAACCTAATGGAGTATCAGACACGTAACTTAATTTAAGCTCAAAGTAGTAAAGCTTATGAACCTAAAATCCAAATCCCTTAATATTCTATCTTGTTTACGAATTTCACAACCAGATATAAATTTCTTTATACAAAACATCTAAATATACGTAATCGATCTTAAGATAGCCATCTTCTGATAAGGTTCAAATAACTAGAAGGTGTCTCTTTGCTGACAAAAGAGTATTTCATTACCTGTTTAAAAGGTATTATGGGCTCTACGAAATGGAATACATTAACTGAGCATTAACAAATTGTTCTATGTTTTGCATTACCTTCTTTTCTTCTTCTAGCGTATAATTTGATATTTCAGTAACAAGTTTGCTAAACCTAGTGAACTATAATTTTGCACTATTTTAATTAGTTTTAGTTCCAGTGAAAGATATTTGCAAACCGTAGCCCATGTTTGTTTAGGGGAAATAAAATTTATTCGTTTCCACGGCATTCCGCATGTTTCGGTTATTTTAAGCTTCATTAGATGTCACAAAGTTTGCGAAATACTGTAATATGCTTACGCACGTGGAATATTAATGAATCAGTTTCTACCAATGACTAAATATTGTACATGCTGATTTTATGTTCACGCTCTAAAAAATTATGCTTTATGGAACAGATTAAAGGTATTTTCATGACTTGGCAAAGTTTCAGTTTACCTATCTATCTAACGTTACTCTTTAATTGTGCTAGTATAGCTACATTTTATAAGATTTTTATCTATATATTTAAAGTCGTTTCTGTGTGTTTGTTTCTCTTTATATAAAAATTAAATTTTGAAGAAAAATTTCCAAATTTTTTAAATTATATAAACTCTACCAAGACAAACAAATCAATTTGAATTCGATTTTACTATTAGAATAGTTTTAATTTTATGTTTGCATACTGCGGGTCATCAGTTAAAAAATTTGTCTAAAATCGCATACATTTTAGGGTGTTCAAAAGCTGCATTAGTCAGTCAATATTATAGCAAAATATACCCTTTTGTAGGAATATTTTTGTCATATTACTTAAATGGAAAATAGATAATCCACTGATGATTTAAATTTTGAGTCACCATCCTTGGAATGTATATATGTATATATATATATATATATATATATATATATATATATATATATATATATATATATATATATATATATATATATATATATATATATATATATATATATATATATCATTGTGATAATGATTGCATTTTACGACCACTTTTTAACTTAACACAATTCTCATTTTAAAATGATTTTTAACTATATGTTTTATTTCTGATGATTTTCATAATCGAAAGAATATTATTTCTGTCATCTGGAATGAGAAGGGTCTGGTTTTCCGGCGTAAGTTGATATTGAAGTTGATTTCAATCTTTCAAAGCACAAATATTTATTTTACCAACACACACACTAAATAATCCCACAAAGAATGAAAATAAGCAAGATTACGTAAACAGTAACGGTAGTTGCTAAGGGGTCTCGAACAATTACGTCAAGTGTCGAACCCTAGCATAATCCCTTCTCGCCTGACCGCACAGTTTCTCCCTAATCTAGGTTTGGTTTGGTTTGGAGTGCTACGGTCTACTTTTTGCAGTACGAGGGATAATGAGACCGCGACCTACAGCTTAAAGCCGATTCCGAACGGCTACGGGCATGAATGCCACTGTGGGATTCGAACCCACGAACTCTTACCGAAAGCTAGCACGTTAACCAACAGGCCCTCTTTCGGTCTCCCTAATCTAGGCAAAATATATAGAGGGCGTCTGTCGTTGGAGTCGTACAGGGATTGGGAATCATTCTTGGTACTTATCTTTCCCGGTATCGTAATGTTTCATTTTAATTACAAGTATTCAAATCTTGCAGACATTAAAATGTACCTTCGCCTGTCTGTCCATGACTTGAATTCTCAATAAAACGACATATATCTGTGAGAATGAATTATGAGATAAGCAACCAGGAATTGTGTGTCGAACGATGGCCTATTGGTATAGGGGGCTGGCCTTCGGTGCCAGAGTTCGGTGGTTCGAATCCCACTGCAGCATGGATGTTCGTAGCCGTTCGGAATCAGCTTTAAGCTGTAGGTCACGGTTTCATTAACCCTCGTGTTGCAAAAAGTAGACGGTAGTACTCCAAACCAAAACCCCCAAAAAATCAGGGATTCGGAAATTTCACATGAACCTATTTGGTCAAGTCTCATCTTCGTAGTAGCATAAAGATATTAAAAAACACACACCCCAAATGGTAATTTTAAAAATCTAGATTTGTGTTTTGATGAACAAACAATTGCTAGAAGTAGCTGTTTATGACGTCGAATTAATTCACAGGTGGATTTTAACGTATATTTTATTTGGCTGAAAGTTGGTTGTCGCGATAGTTTTCGAAAAATTCTTAATACCACTTTTTGGCAAGTTTCACTTTCTTAGGATCTTCGTAGACCTAAACAACATTGTAATCGCAAAAGCAATTATACAACATCTTTCAAACTTTAAATTAATGGGCTTGCAATAATTTTTCACACCAACAATATCTCGTGGTGAATTTTCTATTCAATAGATTGTTCTTTTTCCTTCACCTTCCCTGCTATATTATCGTTTTAATTAATTTTACAACAAGTAATCAAAGCCTAACGTTACGAATGTACCAGACGCTTCTCTTTAGTACCAGAGTTCGCGAGTTCAAATACTGCCATTTATTTTCGAAGACGTGCGGAACCGTCTTTAAGCAGGTCCTGGTTTTATCAGCCCTCACGTAGCAAAAGGGAGATCGTAGCTGTCAAATGCAAATCAAACCAACAACTTCCCAAAATATTTATATTTACTTTCTAACATTATAGTTGGATGTTCATAGCCGTTCGGAATCTGTTTTAAGCAGTAGGTTCCTGTCTCATTAACTCGAGTGAACAGTTTTTGGTTTGGTCTACTGTCTAATTTTTGCAACAAGAGGGGTAATGACACCGGGATCTACTACTTTTAGCCGATTAAGAAAGGCTACAAACATCCATGCCATAGTGATTCAAACCCACGAACTCCGGTACCAAATATCAGTGCCTTCGTGAGCAAAACAGTAAACTGTAGCTCTCCAAACCAAACTAAATGTGATATTCTAGTTCAGATACTAATAACTAGTAAACATGTTTGAATTAATAATCATTCCCATAAACGTATTTCTTTTTTTACATTGGCTAACGTAGCATGTTTTGAAGTCGAGTAAAAACTGATTTTAAGAAAGTAATTCAAGTATAATTCAGTTGTAAATCCAAACTGTAAACATTTTTATATTTATATAAAATTTAATGAGTCTAAAATCAAGGAATCATTAATTGCATTCAATAGAAGTGTTAGAAGGTAGTGTGGGTAAGTAACTCATTGTTTATAGGTGTAGGCAATAACTGCTAAAATTTAATATGCATTTAACATTTTACTGTGAGATATTATATTTTCACTATATTTGTTGGTTCGTATATGTAAGTTATTAGAAAATGTATAATATAACTTTAATGTAAGTATGAATAGATTCAACTTGCAGTTTCGTCACTAATTTAAGTCATTATTATATAAATTTAAGTGCCAATACCAAACTTTCCTATCTCTGGATACCATATTTATTGTAAAGTAATTTATATTGGAGAAAACTTCGAAAAAGTATTATTATTAAGAAATGTATTATTATATTACATTAACTGTATACATTAGATGGATAATGTAATTAAATGTATAATGTAATACATTAAATGAAAAAAATGTAAATAATACATTAAATGTATTATTATATTACAGTTGCAGCGTATGTGTTTCAACTTTCTTGGTTATGGAATAAGATTTTATAGATTAGAATATTTATTAAAGAGTTAATAGATTTATCTCATTTTGTATTAAGATGATTTGTATTTGCATTTTATCGATATACATTAAATTTCGATTTAACAAATTTCTTTTTCTTTTTTTTTTTATTAAGTTAAACGTCCTTTTTTATAATACGAACGAATATTATGTCCAATTTATTTTAGCAGAAAATTCCTTCACATAATATGCAATGCAAATGATTGCCAATAGTTGTTTTATTAGAATTAGACAGTTATTATGCAAATTCGCTGCGTATGGTATATAAATCCGGTTCATTATAGTGGAACACTTTTGAAAAGATAGTGTTACACGGAACACCGATTAAGAAACACTGCTTTAGGCTCACTCCAAGTCTTCCCAGGATTAAAAAAAATCTATGTCAAAAGCTTCGAGAAAGCTGCCTAAGATCAAAATATACATTACCATTTAGATTTAATGATGCTGAATGTGTTCGAGCTATGCAGAACAACCAATCAAGTGTGAATTGTGCTTCGAATGCCGTTTTGTGTCATTAGAGTGTGGTATCAGATACTTCGCAGGAGTGGCATAATGACGTTTGCTCTCCAGCTTAACTCAGTTAAGAATATTAATGCGATGAGCAATGGAAATTCGAACGGTCCCCGAGCGGGCATTAAATTTGCGTTTGGACTGCAGCGACAAAACAGCTTATAGTTACCAGCAAATGCCAATATTTTAAGGGATTCCGTACCTCCTTAAGGAAATCAGTGTATTTCAAAAGTGTGTTTTGGCTTGTCATAATCTTCTAAGTACTTGATAAAGTTTTACGTAATATTAATATAATAAAAATTGTAACATGGTTAATCTGTTTTAAGATTGTACCTCTTAAAAAGAGACAAGGAATCTTGAATTTCAATTTTTTTAAAAACATATTAAATTTTATAATGAGCATAATTTATGTTGTAACATAACAGATAACACACTAACATATACAGTCAGTACCTGCTCTAGGGTCACCCGCTTATATGGTCAGTTTTCTAAACTCCCGCCTAACTTAATAGGGAACATGTGTTAAAGCGCACCGCTTATACAGTCATTTTCTTTTTCTTGTTGCCGGTTATAGAGCCAGTTTCATGTTTTCAACGATTTTCCGTTATTTTTTCTTTTTGCCTTTTTTAAGAAGTCAGTGCGAAATCGGAGAAGACCTGAATTCAAACCTTTATTTCCCTCCCTTTCCCCCTTTCTTGTTTGTGTAGACATCACCTCTCTCGGTTCTCTTGCCCCCTGACAAGAGGTGGACATCTGTCTACTTATTGGTTGAAGTTATTTATGGTCCCTGCATGGTATGATTTTTCAATTGAGATCTATAACCGATACAGACTGATATATACAAAAGAAATTTTGACTGACTTACAGCAATATTTCTTGAATTTTTTTTCGAATTTGGCTTCTAACTAGAGTTATTACAGAATTTTCATTTTATCTCCAAAATTGTATTCATTATCAGATATTTACAAAATGATTAAAAAATATTTATTAATATATATTCGTTCCATACGTTTTTACGGAGGAAAGAAAAGTTTTAAGGAATTTTCCTTAAAACAGCTTGATTGTAGATAGTAAAGAAAAACATTTGTATAAACATGAAATATTGATTTTAGGAGAAAATATTACTTTCCATATAGATTGTTGCTGATGCTGATTAAAAGTTTTCGTATCGTGAGTCATTGCTTTTTCGAGGAGGGAGATACCAATAGTTTATATTTTATTGTAGATTCAAAGCCAACATAGTAGAAATCCCACTTATTTGCATGTATACTGTCTCTTATGAGTTTACAGTAAGATCTCAGCAATTGATTATTTGGGCAGATGTGTAAGGACAACTGTCAACAGTATCGGTGTCCATCGAAACACATCACATTCTTCCGAAGAATTACTCATTTTTGATATATTCAAATCTTGCGCACCGCTTATACAGTCATTTTCTTTTTCTTGTTGCCGGTTATAGAGCCAGTTTCATGTTTTCAACGATTTTCCGTTATTTTTTCTTTTTGCCTTTTTTAAGAAGTCAGTGCGAAATCGGAGAAGACCTGAATTCAAACCTTTATTTCCCTCCCTTTCCCCCTTTCTTGTTTGTGTAGACATCACCTCTCTCGGTTCTCTTGCCCCCTGACAAGAGGTGGACATCTGTCTGTTTATTGGTTGAAGTTATCTCTCCCTGCAGTTGAAATTGAGATCAAACAAGTAAAGGAAAATTTTGTTGCATTTGGATCATACGTCCCGAATAAGAACGTTCTTTTTTTGAATTATGGATTCGAAAGGAAAGAATTTATCATTTGCTGCCAAAATTGAATTGATTGAAAAATTTAAAGAATCTTATATTTCAAAGGCTGCTTTCGCCAAAGCAAATTTGCTTACCTGGACGACATTAAACAACATTTAACTGCCAAACTTTGGACCTCAAGTGTTGAAATCGATGATCAAGAAAGAAAACATCAGCGCTTGTCGTCTTATGGGAATGTGTATAAGGTTCTTCTGTTATGGATTAAAAATTCGCGTTATTTGCACTATAGAGTTGTATTGTTCCGCATATAGGGTCACCCCGCTTATATGGTCTGATTGTTCTGGACCTCTGAGCTGACCATATTACCGATACAGACTGTATATAATACAAAAGAAATTTTGACTGACTTTCATCAATATTTAGATTGAATACATGATGTTTTCTCAAAGTTTCACTCATCTAACAACAGTTATTACAACAGGTTTCTCCTTCACTTCATCTTCACCAATTTTTTGTATTCTTTGCCAAATTTTTACCATTTATATAAAATCAAAACTGGGCATTGATTTCTTATTCAGTTAAAAATACAATTTTTAAATATCAAATACTTCAAATTATGTTTCGGAAAATACTTTTGATATACGAAATCGTACCAAATTTTATGACAGACAATGTCTAAACATTTCAACTACATTAAGCAAAAAATAAAGCACTTGTAAAACTTTGTACTCGCTAAATCGATACCAACATGCGTGGGACATAAAAATGACTTTTGAGTTTAAAAGTTAAGATGTGTGACAGAAATAGATTTTAGTGAATTAAAATAACTCTATTGTGGAAAATACATTTAACGCTTCGTCTGCGGTCAAAGGAGCTTTTACGTTTTTTGCAGTCTGTCACTGGAGCGCGGGTCACGTAAAAATACGTATTTAGTAGTGGTGGATACCCGCTAACCACCACAAATCTACTAAATACATGTAATTATATGTATGTGTGGCATTCTATGCGTGCTAATTGCTTTTCTATGCAACGCTTTGCATTTTTTCTTTCCACAAGTTATGATTGTCGAGTGACTCGGTTTTTTGTTGCGTTATTTCGTCTTCAATCGAATTCTTAGCTCCAGAACGTATAAGCCGTTGTGACAAAGGTAGTGATGAAGAAATATACTCTAACAGATTATCGGACTTTAATTTTAAAAATCGTTTATTTTTGTGATTTCATAAAAATATTGTTTTTTTTTGTTAAATAATCATACAGTATATATTAAAGTGTAAAATAAAAAAAAAGTTTCGTTCATAAAAACAAAGTAGTTTTCGATTGACTGTGATTTTTCTGAATAACTAAACTTTCAAGCGATTCACAAAAAAAACGCCCGCTGCACGCGTAAGTTGGCGGTGAAGTATACCCGCATGCCAAGTGTTAAAACAAGTATATATTTCCAATTTTTATCTAAAGATATCCTTTTCCAGTGTTTGGATTCCTAAACTAATCTTGTTTCTAAATTTTTTGGGTTGTCATGGATACCTAGAGTTGCGTGCCAAAAGTTAATATTTTAAATTAAACTGAATTACTATTATGCCATGATGTGAGAGAAGTTGAAGAAAAGACAATACAATGCAATCACAGAAGGTGTCACATGCGAAGTTAAGAACCAGGCCGTTAAGAAACTCAAGAGAATAAGACACAAGATATAAATGAGCGAAGACTTACCTTTTGATGAATCTTTATTTTAAACACTTCATTTAAACTGAAACAGTTTTAGTGTTAACATTGATTAGGATTAACATTGGGGATGACGTATTCAATGTGGTGAACCTCGGAAGTAAAAAGAAAATGTCGAGAATTAGTTTTCCTACCGATGATTTTTCCCACTGCTCTTTCGCCGAAAGATGGCCGATTGGTTAGGGTGCTGGCCTTCGGTACCGGAGTTCATGGGTACAAATCCCACAGTGGCATGGATTTTTGTAGCCGTTCGGAATCACCTTTAAGCTGTAGGTCCCGGTCTCATTAGCCCTCGTGTTGAAAAAAGGAGACCGTAGTGCCCCTAGCCAACCAACCAAACTGACACTTTGTCGCCGCTAAGCTTTAAACGGGCGTTAGAGTTGCATTGTAGAGTTGCGTGGAAGCTGGTGGCTGACCATGGAGTCACAAAGTCTGGACACTACATCACTCCCTCTCCAATAACAACAGTAGGTTAAACAGAACACGACAGCCTGAGCGAGTCGTCATAGGTCCCGGTCTCATTAGCCCTCGCGTTTCAAAAAGTAGATCGTAGCACTCCAAACCAAACCCACTGCTCTTTCATTCGTGATAGCTTGTTAACTCTCAGGGAGCATAAAAACGGACAGAAATTACGTTGAACGGCGTTTCCTGGGCCAATCAAAACAACGGCCATTAATGGTGTTTCAAACCTCTCCTGTACAAACGGTAGAAATTGAGGGTTATTGACATCACTCTCGCCCTTCCTATTTTGGAAGCAACCATCACCACATCCATGGTATTCTAGGAAGGGTTCTGGTGCTTGAATCGTTTTTGAAGGTAACAGGAGTGACCACACTGCGTTGGATAGACTGATTTCAGAGCATTTTAAAACGCCCAGGTTTTCCAATGGTACTAGGAACTTCCCTATTTGCACCTAGTTTAACGCAGAAGTGTCCACTGCACAACACCTCATCAACAGCATTAATTTGGTACGTGGGGATCTTTTCAGAAAACCTATTTGGATGTACTTAAAGCGAACAATCTTATGGCTCTGATCTAATTCAGATAAAAAGGATAAACAGGAAGACAATCTGCTATTTTTCTACACGAGAGCAAGTGAGATAAGGTCTACTGTATAAAGCCGATTCTTAACGACTACGAATGTCCATGCCTACAGTGGGATTCGAACCTATGAATCCCGTTACCGAAGGGCAGTGCCCTAAGCATTTGGAACGAATCCATGACACAAATATATGCACGACAAGATATATTTTACGAAAAAGTGTAAGTAAATGTATTCTTGGATATAGGCTCTTTTCTCTACCAGTATGTTGAATTAAAACTAGCAAAACAATTTAGCTGTATTTAGGTTAATTTTCAATATACTACAAGTGTCTGTGGGTATTTTCCTATTTGGTCATCCCACTAATATTTAATACATACCACGTGTGTGTGTGCCTAATATCCTGATAGATCCTCTCCCTCATGGTATAGACATGGAGCTTTGTTACTCATAATTATTAAATAATTATATATATATATATATATATATATATATATATATATATATATATTATATATATATATATATATATATATATATACACACACACACACACACACACACAAAATAACCTAAAAATATTGATACTATGACAAATTAAGTCTGAGAAATATTGACAAAATAAAGATTATATTTCTCTGTATTTTACGGAAATAATTCATAAGTTTTTCGAAAGATTTTATTAATAGTAATATAGTGAAGTTCGACAACGTCATGACGTCATAAGATTAATTTAAATGAAATAAATTACAGTACTTCATATCATCAATAACTTTGCTTTCGTTTCGGTTTAAGTAACGTATAGTTTTTTATTTATTTTTATATATTTTATATATTTTCTACTATTGGATGTGACATGTATGGCATCTACTGTATAATATTTTTAGAATCTTATTATAATATTTTTAGAAAAAAAATCAACAGACGTTTAAATTAATGTTCTTTTGTTATTAAACAGTGTTAGTACTTTAAAAAGAATGCATTTTTTAAATAGCTCTTTTGAAATAAAATTAGAAATTCGAACATGTGATAACGAAACTAATTTTTTTAAAGTGTTTTCTTAAAGGATAAAAGAAAAAATTATTTGTAAAAAGCGCCGAGAAATTATTCTCTAAACACTACTTTGAAACTTTATTTTCCTCCCTTTCTAGAATAAACTTTATTTTAGTTTCAATGAAAAAAAAGTGTGAAGGAAAATGGTTAGTGTGTTTGCTTTTTTACAATGCATGATTATACTTGATATTCTCTTCAGAATAATTTTAAAAGCATTCTTCAAACTCGTCTAATACTTTTCAGTTTAGAAATAAGAAACAAAATGCACATACGTAATTTTTTTAATACAATACAATCTAATTTTTTCTACTCTTAAAACATAATTTTATCATAAACTGTCATACATTCCCTATACTTTAAGAGGAATTTATAACTTACAGTAAATTAATGAAAAGGGGTTTTTTAATGGTTAAATATTTTTAAATGCATAAATTACTGAAAAGAAAACATACAAAAAACTGTAATTAAAATTGCATTGTTTCTTATCTTAAAGTTAATGAAAGTGGTGATGTTAAATGTACATTATTTTGAAATTTATTTCAAGAATATTACTAGTAGTTTCATACTTATATTTACGTATTTATGCACCGACTTTTCTATAAAATTTAAGTATGCGATTCTTTGAAATTGCATTCAACACTTCTCAAAATTAAAGACTTTATAACATCTTTCCCTTTATCTAAGCCAGCTGTCACTTTTTCCGAAAAAAAAAATGCAAAAAAGCAGTTTAGCAGCACACGTAAGCGGAGGTTTTATAAGCATAAGTAAAGTAAGAAAAAGATTGCAAAAAGTACATAATTTTAAATATTTATATGATTTTTGTCTAACATAAATTAGAATAGATAGATATCTTTATTTCAATATGTATGCTAATTATAGAAAAAAATAGAAGAAAATGGTTATTATACAAGGCTGTAGCAACATTTAATGAATGTTGTTGGAGGACACAATTTTTATGAAAATGTTTTGCATTCAAACCAAATATTATTTTCTTTCATATATTAAGGTTACGTGTATTTTATGTACCTCCATTATTTATGCTCATATCATTAATGAAATGAAAATTTTAATATTTAAGAAATTATAATTTAAGGGTAAAGTGTTATATTATTATTGTGTAAATGTTATACTTTGAAACGAATAGTCCCTAGTTCCCCATATATTTAAAAATATAACACTTTAAACAGTCTGACGAAAACAGTGCCTTATTTAGTTGACACGTAAAAGATGGATAAAAATAAGATTTAATCCTAAAATCGACAAACATAGAGAATTCATAAATATTTAAATAGGCTAAAGTATGCCTGTTAAGGATAAATTCCTGAGGTGAGATGAAGTCGTACAGTTTCATATATTATGTTTTCCCTACAAACGTTCTGGCCAATATCCAAAACGTGTTGTGATATCCATAGCTTTTAAAATACTTGCATACAAATTGAGGTGTAATAGAGAATGTTGATAAATAAATGAAGTTGCCAGTTTCAAAACACGAAACTTCTAAAAAATGCGTTTCATCATAATCGTGACGTTTTAAATAATCATGGCGTGAATACAAACGGTACGAATCGTTAACATTTTAGTTTTTTCTAAAAATACCAAAATGATTTTAATATTTCATTTACCCGACAGCCAATGAACTTGAAGTTTTGAAACAGCATTTAACATAAGTTTTATGTTATTAAAAATTTTCTTCGTAAGTTAGAAATTGATTTATGGGACGTTACAATAATTAACACATATCAATATTTCTCAAAACATAGAAATACAAACCTTTAAATATCTCCATATAAAATAAAATAGATTTTAATTCCAAAGAAAACGTCTCAAACAGAAAACCATGAACTTCCAGAAGGTGTATCGTGGTTTTGCTTAGTAATAGTTGTTACTAAGCAATATACTAACAAAATGCTTCAATTTGCTTGTGTTCAAAAATTTTATGAGCACATTTAACCCTTTGAAAATCTCTAATTTCAACAGTGGAATAATCTAAATTGTTCAGAATCAGCATTTAGTCTGTGTGTTTGTTTGATATCATATACAAATTCGCTATAAGTCATGGGTTTGGTTTGATTTGGAGCGCTAAGGTCTACTTTTTGTAATACTAGGGTTAATGAGAACGGGACCTACTGCTTAAAGCCGATTCCGAACGGCTACGAACATCCATGCCGCAGTGGAATTCGAACCCACGAACTCCAGTACCGAAGGACCGCATCCTAACCATTCGGCCATCGTTCCGCTATAAGTCATTGGAAGCTATTCTATAACAAATACAGTTTCGTAACAATATTATAGGTATACTTTTTTAAAAATATGTTGAGCTTGTGTTTTGCAAATTGGCTTTGAAGTTATTGGAAAGTAATATTAATTTGTAATTATTATTATTGGTATTGTTGTTATTATTTAATTATTGTTATTGTTATTATTATTATAATTGTAATTATTGTTATTATTGTTGTAATTATTATTATTATTATTATTATTATTATTATTTTTATTATTATTGTAATTATTGTTATAATTGTTATTATTATTATTGTTATTGATATTATTATTGTTTATTATTATTATTATTGTTTATTATTATTATTGTTATTGTTATTGTTGTTATTATTCTAATTATTGTTATTATTGTTATTATTGTTATTATTGTTTTGACTGTTATTATTGTTATTATTGTTGTAATTATTATTATTGTTTATTAATATTATTGTTTATTATTATTATTATTGTTTATTATTATTGTTTATTATTATTATTATTGTTTATTATTATTATTGTTATTGATATTATTATTGTTGTTATTATTATTATTGCTTATTATTATTAATATTAATTTGAATAAAATTAATGATATTTTTAAGGGATGTATTCCTAAAAAAAAGATATCCCTATTTAAGCATATATAGCGTGCAGGCGTGTACAGGGCACACACTCTATAGCAGTAAGAAAACGTGGGACATTTACATATAGCGTGTTTCATATATTTTGCATGCACGTATCTTTCCAGAACTTAAATAAATTGCTTCAGGGAACAAATAAATCAATCTCAAACACTATTTCAATGTCACAATTCAGAAGATGACATATTTGAATCTTTAATGCTAGGAAAGAACGGATCCAAAGAATTCTTAATCCAAATTCCCAAACCTAGACGATCTCTAGGATTATAGCAAATATGTTGCTAAGACCTCCCAATTAGTGTAAAGTTAAAGAATAATATAACTAACTCTCTTGTATAGAAGAAGGGCAAATAGAGTGAAATTAAAATGCTTGAATATTTCTTCCGTATAAGAATATTCCCATATTATTGTTTGGCTATATCATTCAAAATTCTATATTCTCCTTTCATAAGCTTTGATTTATATGCAGATTTATATGCATATTTTATAGTTATCCGAAGCAGTAAAAGTTATTCTGTACATAAAATATATATATTTAAAGTTTTCTAAACCAGAGTGAATCCAATATATTTTGATTTTAAAGGATTAAATACTTTACTAAGGATAAATTTGTATTTCATATGTAGAAATACTTACTTTCAGTAGAAAATATCCTAATTATTAAGATTTTCTAAAATTAATTTGAGTTCTTTGAAATTAATTATGAAATAGAAATTTTAGGACTTTACATTTTTATATTATTACAAGGATTGGATCCACTTTTTTTTGACGCTTTTCCTTTTTTTTTTGTTTTCCCAAAACGATCGTATGAACCCTGCACAGCTAGATTCCTCGTTTGGAGTACATAAAAATTGCCCAAAAAAGCGTTCCTGTACGATCCATAGTTTATGAGAAAAATACGTAAAAGTACGTAAAAGTATGACTTCACTTTCGGTGCAAGAAAAAACATTTTATTGAACATATTAACAGCAGTATATGCACTGGTATATTCCCTAACATTTCGTAAGTCATTTTCATTTAATCGGCCGTACATCAGGTACATGTCACAGTTGTCACGAACGGAATACATCGTCACTATACGAAGACTACCTATAGCTGCAAGATGCAGATCTTTAAATACGAGTTCAACGGCGGCTTAACGTCATTCCATGTCGCTCGCATGCATGACGCGATATGCGCGGTGAAAGTTTTAAACATTGTCGCATGGAAAGATATGCAAATACTGTTGTGGATATGTCCAATAAAGTGTTATTTCTTGCACCGGCAGTGACGTCATATTTTGTTTTTCGTATTTTTCTCGTAAACTATGGATCGTACAGGAACGCTTCTTTGGCCAGTTTTTACGAACTCCCAACGAGGAATAAAGCTGTGCAGAGCTTATGCGGTCGTTTTGGAACACTCTATATATATTATATATATATTGTATATATATATTATATATATTGTATATATATATATATATATATATATATATATATATATATATATATATATATATACACATACATACATACATACATACATTTATATATAGGAGGATTATGAATAAAGTCCCACTTTGAAACTGTAAAATAGAATTAGTCAAACCTAAACTCAGAATGACTTCAAGCTTGAATTTAATATAGTGGCAGAAGGGGAAAATGATATAAGAAATTTTAAAATGTATCAATAAATAATGATGTAATTGGCATATTATGAAAAAAAAAACCTCTTTCGCAAGATACATTGCAGGTGTTATGAAAAAGGCAAGATATGTGGCATTTTTTAGTTAAACAAACGACATACTCATGTACATTGATTTAGTTTGGAAATCAATTTTTTGCCCTCAAAAGCATGTACATCGAGCAGTACGGTTGGTTTATTGTGCAACACAGTCTAAAGTCATCGTATTTTGATTCAAAATTTTACTTGTAAGGGAATCTACACTTTCGTTATGCTGTTTACAATGCCATCTATGGTTGCACTAAAGAGGTTTTTTTAAGCCTTACTGTTTCCACATTCTTGTAGTCTATTCAGTTCAAATTTGAAGTCGTTTTGACGAGTGGTTCTTTATTACAACATTTTGTAAATAGGACTTTAATGTAGTATATTGTATAATCAAACAACATGGGTTTGTTTCACTGACGAAGCTGTTTATTTTCGTACTCAGTGGGATGCGTTCTCTCTTTATTTTAGGAATGGTACGAATTCAAAGTTGCTCTAACACAAACATTCTATACTCTAAGAAATTCTGTCTCCTACATCATGTATCCCCTTTTTGTTTGGTATTTTCCCAATTAGCCGCTATGGCATTATAAAATTTTAACTGGTTAGTCTCTATGTCCGAGGACTTTAACTTAACCCTTTCGTGTGACATTTGTTTCTCACGTTTCCAAACTTTCAAAACAGAGCTGCTAATTGTATTCAATCGATCGAACAGTTGATGACAGCGAAAAACCGAAGCGGGAATCAGTCTTCCCGTTGTTTCAATAACAACACCAATATATTAGGATGGGTTTTGCGCTTCCCATAGATGTATTTTGTAAGATATTGTAGGTGGGATGTAATCTTCCTACGGCCCACGAAATAATTAAGGCACAGTGGTCAATATAGAGCAAAGTCTTAAAGGGTGTAAAACAGGAACACGTGGGATTTTCGACCTTGATCACAGCTTAAAAAAACTCTGAGAATTTTATGGATTATTATGAGAGATTTTGGCTTTAAATAATTTACTTCGGTATCTGTTCAGTATAAGATACCGGATGTTACCTGACACTATATTACTTTAGACGTAGTCTTCGGGAGTTTGATACAAAGTGTCTAAAATAGTTTACAGATATACATCGTTTACTTTTTATTTATAAACTTATACATTGTAATGATCGCGTGCCCTCTCTTTACCTGAATAAACTACCTATTAATTTTAATTCATAAATCCCCGTTGTTAGTTGTTCTCACCATTGCTATTACCGTTATTCTCCACCGTTCACCCCATTAGACAAGTAAAGGTAACGTCGACAACAATGCTTAATGGTATACCGAGGATGAACTTTATTCCCATACTCAACATCCCTGCTACCGCTCACAAGTAAAGCAAAAATCTCCAGCGAAGCTCTGCTATCCTATTATATCCCCTTTATTTCCATCCTCAACATCCCTGCTACCGCTCACAAGTAAAGCAAAAATCTCCAGTAAAGCTCTGCTATCATATTATATCCCATTTATTTCCATCCTCAACATCCCTGCTATCGCTGGCAAAGCAAAAATCTCCAGCGCAGCTCTGCTATCCTATTATATCCCCTTTATTTCCATCCTCAACATCCCTGCTATCGCTGGCAAAGCAAAAATCTCCAGCGAAGCTCTGCTATCCTATTATATCCCCTTTATTTCCATCCTCAACATCCCTGCTATCGCTGGCAAAGCAAAAATCTCCAGCGCAGCTCTGCTATCCTATTATATCCCCTTTATTTCCATCCTCAACATCCCTGCTATCGCTGACAAGTAAAGCAAAATTATCCAACGAAGCTCTGCAATCCTAATATATCCCGGGGTTGTAAAATTTCACACCCTCATTGCACATATTCAGTAACGAGTCCCACTGTTATCTTCTTTTTCCTTGCTATTTTTCTATCCTTCGCACTTTTTTGTATTTATTCTCTATCTTTCAAATTTATATTTAAAGTTGGTTAATTTTAAAATTTCAGACAGCTGTCATTCATATACCCAGGGCCCGACTAAGATACTTTTGTGCCCTCCACCCCCCCTGCAAATTTATAGCGACAAGTTATCATAATTACAGTAATATAAAAAATTTAACATTGAATTAGCAAACAGATTTAAGAAATTAGCATATTAATAATATTCAAAATCAAAAACACCAAATTTTCATGTTACGTAATCATTATTATATCTGTTTAGCCATGCTAAAAATTAAGGACTTTTAAAGACCTAGTGTGATCCACTTTTTTTTATTTTTACCTTGTCACACTCACAAGCTCTGTGATGCAGAATATAAATAATAATAGAATTAAAAATAATTTAAATTGATGAGATGATTTAATGGTTTATAGTGGTACATTGTTAATAATCCGTCTTATAAATATGCAATAACCCATAGGATAAAAAGAGCACCAGGTTTGTTGAGGAAATTAATTATCAGGTAAATAACAGTTAAAAAAAGTAAATAGGAAACAATATAGTTCATGGCAAACACAATTACCTCGTACAATAATTTATTAAGATTTAACGATGGTAGCGTATGTTTGCAGTTTTCCCCACTTAATATGTGTTTCAAGCACTCCACTAAATTTTCGTGACCAGGGCATGTGCCCCAAGTGCCCGTGCGATATTCAGGCCCTGCTTATACCGTAATAAACAATGAGAGGTGTAGGTAAATTTGAATGACGTCACAGATAACTGTCCATTTGCCAAAGTTGCAGATTAGATCACAGTCATACATTTTTATACATACCTATAGAATTAATATTTATTTCCTTATAAACTAAAATAAAAGCTTTTTATGATGAAACTATACAAGTTGCCATTTAATTAAGAATGAAGGATACATAAGATTTATATAAAACTGACACACATAATTAAAGCTTTGAAAAATATTTCTTCTTTTGGCGTTATTTTCTCTAGGTTAAATTATAAATGAAACATGATATTATTCCACAACAAGCTATCGATGTAAAGAATGCGTAAAAAATAATGAGAATATTAAATTTCAATTTGCGTTAAATGAAATTGATATACCCTATCGTAAACAACATCCTTTTCTAAAATAAATATGCTGATTAAAGACCTTTCTTTAAAAGATTTAAAATGATAATATATTGAAAAATTTGTAAACGCAAAGGGGTTAAAATCCACTGAGAAGAAGATAGTTTAACCTTTTTTTCTTAAAAAAAAACTACATGAGTTTCTTTAGGTATTAAATAACCTAAGTAGCACATCTCATTCAGTTATTGCATTAAACAAATATTTGCGTATGATTACAAGGTGTTTTAATTAGCAAATATCTTTTTTATCGAAGATTTTCCCAAGTCCTTAGCAACGTTGAAAAAAATTATTATTACAGGAGAAATATTTCTGCTGTATCAAAATTATTTTAAAATAAAATCATGGAAGATTTTTGCGAATAACAAGTGTTTTAGATATATTTTTATTTTGTTCCTTAAGGGAGCACATCACCTTTTGCCTTTAAATGAAAGATTTCTGAATTTTCACCTTATCATATTTTTTAAAATTATTATCCTAAACGCATGGGATTTTCAGCATTTGTTCTCTATTTGTATATAATTAGTTTTGCTGAATTTACTTTGTTTCTGAAAAATAAGAATTTTTTTCAAAATTCAAAAGGGAGATTTCTAAAAAAATTCTGACACATTATCTGGAGTTTTACAACAATGCCAAGTGAGTGTCATTAATAATTTTTACTTTTTATAAACAATAAGTATTAGGTATAATACTCTACCTATTTTAATTTCTAAAAAATATCACAACTACGAGACACATCCAAAAAGTATATTTTCCAATATTTTCCCTTTTAAAGTAAACGTAATTAGCCGCGTCAATTGTGCGTGCATAACAGATCTATGACGTATTAATCATATGCCAGCTGGACAAGTCCCGATTCGTGTCAGTAGCGGGGTATCAGTGGTCCGAAATGGAAACACTAAATCCTTCTCCCGCCGCCTGCAAGCTTCGGTCGGTGATCTTGAATGCACAAAGCATTGTGCCAATTGAAATTTATCGTCAGCTCTGCAGGTTTATGAGCCGAAACTGATACCTGAACACAGAATTGAATGCTTAGGAGCAGCAATGACACTTCTGCTATGGTATCACGATGACGGCGACGAGTTTCTCGACAGGATCGTCACTGTCAATGAGACTTGGATTTCGCACTTTAACCTTGAAACCAAGCAGCAGTCAATGCATTGGCATCATAGTGGATCTTCGGTCAGGACCAAATTCAAACAGACGCTGTCGGTATGGAAAGGGATGTGCAAAGTGTACTGGGACAGGAAGGCTGGTTTCTTTTAAAGGCAGCAGAGTTCTACGACAGTGGGATACAAAAGTTGATTTCACAATACGCAAGTGTCTCAATTCTGCTAGTGGCTATGTGGAAAAATAGCTGAAACGTTCCTGTAAATTTTGCGTATAAATATGTCCCTGAAAGTGTGAGTTCTTTTTTTCTTTTAAATAGGGAAACTTACTTTCTGAATGCGCCTCGTATTACACAAGGGTTTTTGATTTTCAAAAAAGCTAAAATAAAGTTTAAATATTCCATTTTAATAATAAATAAAAGAGGCAACAACAAAAAAAGTAGATTGATTTATGTCGTAGCTCTATAATATATTTACTGTGAAACTATGAAATCAATATATGTAGTAGTTAATTATTTACAATGCACCCAAGTTGAAAACAAATTATTGTCAGTAAAATGTATTCAAAGTTTTTAGGTTCTTTAAAAACTATGATATTGAGTGCAAAGATTATATCGTTTTACAGGTTCTAATTCGAATATTTCAGTGGGGTTTATTTTAAACGATTCAGAAATGTTCAAAACTTTTAAAAATGGGAAAAAAAAAAAGAAAAAAATCCACTTTTCGAATGTTTAAATGTGTTATGTACCCTTAAGACGTTCATTAAAATGTAAACTTTTTGGCTATTTTTAGGTAAATTTTATCTTTACATTGTTTTTCAAAAATTATTTTGGTATTTTTTTTAAGATTTGTTTGTAAACTTAAAGGAGTCTTAGTAATTTCCCCTCCGAAAAATCTCCATTATAACAGCATTTTTATACGTTCTTTATTTACTAGCTCGGTATGTCATCTGAAGGTCAAAATTTAGCAATCCTATTTTCACAAACTTTTCGATGTATATAAAATTGTATAAACTAACGTATCTCTGATGAAACTGCATTATTATATCAAATTTACTTAATTAGATGAATTAATGTTTATAAACGTCTCTTCTTGTAAGCTTTGAAGGCTCGGTGGTAAAATGCTCGACTTTCCTGCTGTAATTTAATAGCCTGTCGCTTATTCTTTTTTTTTTGCTGATTATAGCTTTATGTATCTATAATCTTCGAGAGAACATGCTAAATTTTATAAAAAATTAAAACTTTACTTGTTGTTCTGAAATAAAGTTTTTTAAAGGTTTTAAAAGATTTATTAACACTCAAATTAAAAAAAAGTTTTTTTTTAACTTTAGGCAGTGTAAATTCCTTAATAAAATATAGTAGAACCGCTTTTTTAACGACCCCATGATACAACGACCTCTTAGTTAGAACGACCATCTTAAAAAGTCCCAATTATTTTACCATAGAAATGATGTTATTTTTTAATCATTACAACGACCCCAAGCATATTATTTTTCGTTTGACCGCCCGCCAATTTTAGTCCCCTAACTCATGCGCAAACATCTATTTTAAAATTATTGTAGTATGGTTCAACTTCAAGAAACCTCTAAGAAAAAATAATTTCAGAAAGAGTTGAGAAATCAGTCAGCTGAATTCCGACTGTTGCCGAAACCCTTACCGCCAGGTGCTCCTGTAGATGACACTCCAAGCACTAATGAAATGACCCAGCTCCTCAGTGTCAAATTTACGAATCTTCAATTACCTTTTGATGAGTTTGTTGTGGTAGACGAAACTTGTGCTGAGAAGAAAATTTGAATGAGGACGATTTATTGCCCGTATTGCCGGAAATGAAGAAATCTGCGATTCCGACGACGGAGATGATATCGTCTAAGCTTTTGAAAAAGTTAATGAAAAAGAATCCTTCAATGCAATTAATGCCTTGACTCAATATTTTGAAGGACAATTTAATTCTGAAGATTTCCTTCAAACTCTAACAGATATGGAATCAATGACAATGAAAATTTCCAAATTAACTTTAAACAGGCGTCAATCAAAAAATTTTTTCAAACATTCAGTAAAAGAAATACTGTTTTCTAGGTATGTACTGTTGCATCGTTTCTTTGCTCAATTTTTATTATTATTTTTCACTTCGTTACAAAGACCTTTCGTTGCAATGACCATATGATGTCCCACAGGGGTCGTTATACCGAGGTTCTACTGTATATCTGGAAAAAAAAGTAAAAATTAACTTTTTATATAAAATTGAAGATAAATAGCTTTTTTATTTATGTATGAAATATTACTTTTTGACGTATAATATAGAAGGATACTAATTCACATTTATGTTATTGATTTTTAAAAAATTTGGAAATATGATTTTTGTTATGTTTTTTTAAATACACTAAAATAACAAGAAAACCATAGATACCTCACGAATCTACCATTTTGCTGCACGAGCGCTACACGAAACCGAGACCTATGGCTTAGATCTCATTCTGAACAGCTATGAGCATCCATGTCATAGAGTGATTCAAAGCCATGGATTCTACCGAATATCAGCATCCTAACCATTCGACTCTGACTTAAATTGAAATATCACCGAAGATATTCACTAAATTATATATATATATATATATATATATATATATATATATATTATATAAACACATATATACATACATACATATAATAAAACATGGATATTTATATAGATATATATATATATATATGTAATCCTTATATCCTCTAGTCACAATAATTATATAGACCCTAATGTTCTTACTTGCTCTAACTGCTGGGCAAGGAGAGAGCTAATAAGCTAGCAGTAATAACGATGCAGTCTGACCACATTGACGACAACGCATAAGTCTAACTAATATTTCATTTCAGAGCTACTAAAACAGACATCTTTACTAGTCAAAGACACACAAAGAAAAAAAAAAACTCTGCTCAAACAGAGGTGCACCCAAGAGCGAAGACAGAAAGAATTTTCCCAAGGGACAAGAAACTTGCTCAGTGAATTAATGAGGAGCCATTTGCCGGCGACAGCTGGAAAACGTGTTGAATAGAGAGAAAGCTTTGAGAAATATATCGGAAGAATTTTAAGTCGAGAGCGCTCCTTTGATTAAGACACAAGGCTGGGAAAAAGATTTTAAGGAATTGAAAAAAGGAGGTTTTTAAGGAAATATTAAATTTAAATAATTTTGATATATTGCACACACACAAACACACACACACACACACACACACACACATATATATATATATATATATATATATATATATATATATATATATATATATATATATATATATATATATATATATATATATATATATATATATATATATATATATATATATATATATATATATATATATATATATATATATATATATATCGGTGGTATATTTTATAACGTTACAGTGTGTTTGTAACCATTCTCATATTGATGTAGTCACCATATTAATCAAGTAAGAATAAATGCGATTTCTATCCCTGGAGTCACAGGAATGACTTTATTTACACGAAAAAATATAATAAACGTCATCAATCAAAAATATCATAAACGTCAAGACATTCATTACAGATTTAGATTTCAGAAAGAAACATTTGTGGTTTTGTTGCGTTATTATATCTTCTCTGAAGTTTCTCACTTTTGAAATACCATGCATTAATACTCTTTTTAAGCGTTGTTATCAATAAAATAATTATTTTCTTTTATCTGTAACGACTTATTTACTATTTTATTTAAAATTGGTAAAAGTATGCAATAAGGGATAAACTAACATCAGTCATGGCTCAAATTAAATTAAATGTGACATCAAAAATTGAAAGCGTAGCTCATCTGTGAATATTAAACGTCTGTATAATAAGTTTTGACGTAACCATAAGAAGTAACATGCAAAACGCATAGCTACATTTCGATTAAAATACTATTTAATTTCGTTCGCTTTCGAAAAATGTTAAAATTGTTCAAAATAAAATATATTGATATAAGATCACCTGAAAATCTTAATACATAAAACTCTCTAGACAAACATCTGGAGAGTTTCTACAAAAGTAAGAAGGTTTAAAAATATTAAAACAGATAAGAAACTTTGGAGATCTAAAGAAGATTAAGTGAAAATCACACCAGTACAAAGTCACAAAGGGAAGATACATCTTCAGCTTTGTATCACTTTTGTCAGATCTATACTTATTGATAAAAATTTCAGATATAGTAAGAAAACCTTTTACTAAAGTTACTGATTTTTTTTAGAGAAATATGAAATTTTTTACATTAAAGAAAGTGAGTTTCTGGAAAAATATTGTGCTTTTATGTTAGACTACACGGTCAATAAAGATCTTGGAAAATATAATTTTTCCAGAGATTGTTTGAAATGTGTAAAGAAAAGAGAATTATAAACTTCGGTACGATGAAATCTGTAACATCCTTTAAACTTCTTTCAACATGACTGTTTATCTTAATTTAATAATCCTTATAAATATACCATACGATTTTATATTCGTAGCAATAAATGCAAATAAATTTACTGATAAATAGTAATAATACAATTATTTAGAGAACATAAAACATTCAACGTTAAGATTAAGTTTAAAAATTAAAATATATTAAAATACTAAAATTTAAAAATCTTTTAGGGGTGGCTCTAAAGTGGTTTTAAAATTTAGATTTTAATATGCTTATTTCAAATGTTATCCATTAGGTAAGTTTCTCCTTTTTAATTTGGTAAATATTTTTTATTTTTTTAACTTTTGTTTTTAATTAATAAAACAAATATATATTAAAGACAACAGTATAATTAAAAAGCTCTAATAGTTTATTCTACAACAAGCTCAACTTTATGATGAATTATAAAAAAAGGTGATTTTTGCTGTGGTGTAGTATATTGCTGTTGTTATTTAAAAGCATTTTATGACCCAAATTTACTTTATATCGTCTTTAATTATAGTAAAATGCCACTGATCTATATTACAATATTCAAATATTGAACAAAAAATAAGGAAATATGTTAAAAAATATTTAAAAAAATTAAAAATTAAAAGAAGAACTCCACGTACTACGCCTAAAAAATTGCCAATGTTCAAGAGAACGCTGCATTCTTTTCCTTCCTTCTTTCTACTCAGGCAACCCTATACTTTTTCCATTATTCTGTGCTGATGCGTTCGTTGTTCCATTGTCCTTTGCACAATGCGTCCTTTCCCGGCTCTGCCCAGAAGAACCGGGACTCCAAAGATGGTCCTGAATCGCCTCCTGGAGACCAATCACAACTCTCCAAAACTTGGTGAAGTTTAAGTGCAATCGTTTTTACTGGCCACACCACAGTTTTATTGGCTTTAATTTAATTTATCGGATTTATAGGTAATGTATTCACTTAAAATTATAGATCTAACTATACCCATTGGTATAAGTCTAAGCGGTATGTTAATTTTAGTTAAGCATGTGAATCTATTTTATAAGGTTTGCTAAACTTTATCTTTGCTTTAGTATCCATAGTTCTGGAACATGAAACTATGAAAAAAGCATAAAACTACTAATTTTTGGAATTATATAGCTTAAAGAGTAGCAACTATAGGAATTTGTTCCTTTTTGTAAGATATCGCAATAGCAAAGTACAAATTTCTAGGATTTAAGTTTGGGATTATCATCTAATACAATAAAAAACATTTCTTAAAATGCAATTTTAAATAATTTTTAGGTGATTGAAAATTTTTAACGATATTTTTTCTATTTTGGTTAAAATCAGCGTTCATTATAAATTACCAGAGTGTTTAAAAGGAAGTTTAACAATGCAATAACTTTTTAAACTGTACACCGTCAACGCTTTAGTTTAGTATCTAAAAATTGTGTCGAAATGTATGAAAGGTTGGAAAATTTTGTATATTCATTTATATAAACGCAGACATATTGTTATAGATAAAAGGTTTCTGTTTGAAGTAATCACATGTTGTCATTAGCAAACTAGTTTTAGTTATAAATTATTCTTACAACAGTTTCATAAATTCTGTAAATTAAATGAAAATGCAGTCTTTGAAACTAACTCGCCACAATATGTTGCGTACCTATTTAAAGGGTGAAATATTCTAGACCAGTCTTTAAAATAGGCGTCAATAAAAATAGCAGACACAAGGATTACAAACATGCATTATTTCTAAAATAGATTTATTTAGGTAAGCACTATAAACAGTTTTTTTTATTAAGAAATTATTAATAAAAAATGAGGATTTTCTTATCAAACAAGAAACATCTGAGCACATTTAATGATTTGTGAGTAAAACACAATATTTAAGACGATAGGTTGGTTGGTGAATTGGAATCACTCTGGTCTACTATTTTACTATATAGGTACTAATAACACCAAAACCCATTGCTTAAATCAGATTCCAAACGGCAGAGCATATTCATGCCCACAGTGGGATTCGAACCCATGAAATCATGTATTAAAGAGGAGCACCCTAACCATTAGACTGTCGTCAAGAAAATAGAGTGGACTGTTTAATTCTGTGCATTTTGATCTGTGGCCTGCGGGAAACACATGGCCTCTGAAGAGAGCGAAGGTTTTATTAAATCAAATATATTCTATTTGCTTTAAATTTGTTTAATCCATGAATAAATGGATAATTTTAAAATAAGATAGACATTTGTATATAATTGTCCATAACGTAAGCAAGCCAGAGTCATTTTCTAAAGTAAGAGTTTGCTTACTATTATTTCCAACTATAC
>CM063505.1:7250147-7260147 GCA_032207245.1 Pardosa pseudoannulata
TAAAAATCTGACCATGACGGGCCTTTCGTAGGTCGGCAGTAGTTTTGTAGCTGCTATGGATCGATGTTGTGACAGTCTGGTCTTCAATATTAATTACTCTGTATCGTTGTAAGTGTAGGTCAGATTCAGACAATGTGATTACAAATATTACTAACAGACACTCCCACACGGTTAGCAAGAAATAAGTTCTCCAGTCCTGAGGACTCTAGAACACGTTTTATTGGTCCAAATGACATACAATTGGGAATACAGATAATTCAAATGATACGCTCGACATTTACTGCGTAAAAAAATTTAGTAAAAAAATCATCTACCTATAGGTAACTCTCTAACACATATGGTATTTTTTTAGTTTCTTTAAGTTAAGTCGAGCATTAACATAATGTTTGAATATCATACCTACGTTGCAAGATAGATCGTTACTCGTAAAACTGTCTTACCAAAACCAGCCGAACTCCGTTGCAGCTGTAAAAGAATTCTGTCTTATGAAGCGGGTACGAAGAGGTCCAATGTCTGCACGTACCTTAAGCAAGATGATACAGAAATTTAAAAGAATTGGACATTTTTCCAGGTAGAGAGCGAAAGTAATTCCCGTCTTCTAGCGTTGAAAATGTGGCCACCTCGTTTGTTGAAGTTAGCAACCAGTCGTTGCATGGTAGTGTGAGTGTGCTAGATAATTTCCTTGTATTGGATATACTGTATTCAACTGTAAGAAAAATCTTACGGCGGATTTTGCATTTTTATCCTTACAAAATCCCTACATTTGAAGGACGGGAAAACATAGATTCGTAAAACATTTGCACTTTAGTTTCTTGAACGAGTGATGGTTAACGTTACTTGGCCATGGAACATTCTGTGGAGTGACAAAGGTCCCTTTTGACTCAATGGGCAAGTTAACACTCGCAATTGTCAAATTTGGGCAGCGGTAAACCCTTACGCTATCCTGGGATGAATCTTTCATCCTGAAAAAGTGACAATATGGTGTTGTTTTACGGCTACCTTTATTACTGGACCGTATTCTTTGACGAGATAACTGGAAAAGGAATGCAAACCTGGTCCCTCACAAGGCAAGAGCACCATTATATGTTGAGGGATTTTGTAATCTACAACTTAAAAAGCCTGCATGCCTTCAGGATATCCTTTTCATGCAAGATGAATCACCTCCTCAGATTGATCATTCTGTAAAGCACTTAAAAAGACAGCATTTTGATTATCAGTCTTCTTTTTCCAACAGCATGGACTCTTCGTTGGCCAAATATCACCCCTTATGACTATTCTTTGCGGGTTTTCCTGGAGGACAAGATTTACCGTCAAATGCAAGCATCTGTGCCAGATCCGAAGGAAAACATTCGGCTCCATGGTCTTGATATTCCGTTAGATTCATGCCAGTAGCTGTAGAAAATATGGTTCTGCAATTACAGAATATTCTTGAACATGAAGACGGACATATTGAGAATTTTAATGCTACTTATTATTTAGCATTTAGTAAGTATACTAAATGTGTTTATGAGTATCACATCTATAGGCTTATTTTTTTACTATCATTTGTTATATAAAAAATGTCAAGCGCATTATTTTAATTATCTCTATTTCCAATTGTATTTCATTTGGACCAATAGAACGTATTCTAGCACCATAACATACCATGAACAATCAAATGACCGGTAATATATATGAAAAATGCGATGGTTAATGAATTAAAAATTCTTATTCTTTGTGGTTGTAATACATAAAAATTGACATTATACAATTTTTTTAATTATAATAAATTTTGTTTATTTTCTTCCCAATATCTATATTTTATACATCCAGTTAGGACACATAAAGGCTGGTCATTTAACTGGCTATGGTAGAAATAGTTATGTATAAAGTGTTGGTATGTTTATTACTAGAGTTCTCAAATGGGAAACTTCTTTGTTGCCTATCCTGTATATACCAGTTCGTCAAAACTATTTTGCACATTTTCTATTTTCGTTTCATTTATTGCTTTATGACATTTACCACGTTACGATTAAAATTAGGAATATATAGCTATGTATCTCCTTACATTTTGGAAGTCACTAAAAATGTCGATATACTAACCTTATATTTTTTTAAGTAAAAGAAGAAATGAAGAGATTATTTTAAATTTATTTATGTACAAGGTAAAAATATATAAATAAAATCTGTTTTTTAGTTCATTGTATTCATTTTGCTAAATTTCACGGTATTCTAAAAGTAATTCTTAGCCTATCATTATGCAAAATGAACAAACGGAGGCATAAATTTATCAGCTTTTGAAGTACATTCGTAGTTTATATACAATAGGAAAAATATGGATATATTATGTAATCATAAATAGGATTTAACTTGAATAATTCTCAATTTTAAACTATTTCTGACACATTTTTTATTTATATTTATATTTAGGTTTGGTTTGGTTTGGAGTGCTACGGTCTACTTTTTGCAACACGAGGGATAATGAGACCGGGACCTACAGCTTAAAGCCGATTCCGAACGGCTACGAACATCCATGCCATTGTGGGATTCGAACCCACGAACTCCGGTACCAAAGGCCAGCACCCTAACGAATCGGCCATCGTTAGGCTATTTATATTTAGGCATGTAATGTAACTTAATACAACCTTTTTCATTCTTCAGTTTAAAAATATTTAACAAAAGAACTTGGTTATTTTTCTTAACTATTTACAATATTCATAATAAGAAAATAATACTTTTTAGAAAGTAAATGTCATACATTTTAAGCGAAACATATGTTATATTGTATAAAGAACTGTGGCCAAGAAAATACACTTCCTTATTTCATTTACTAAATTTTAAAATTAAATTTATGTTATACAAGAAGAAAATTATTTTTAACAAGGGGTTTTTAAAAGTAGTGCTACGATTAAATATTTATGGCATTTAAACTGCATTATATAAATTTACCTTGTTTTTAAAAAAGAGCTATTTATGTAAGAGAGGATCGATAAGAATTTTCTGCAGAAATGAAATTAGATGAAGTACATTATTATTCGACTGAATGTAAACAATTTATTAGCTAAATTGCGAATAAAAGCAGTATGTGTCGATGCGTTTCAATTCTGAAAATTTAAATCATGTAGAGTTGGCGATAATAGTATTTTATTTTAAATTTTGTTCTTTGTTTTAAAGCATACTTTTATCCTCCTCCTGCCGATAAACATAAGGTTACCCACTTTACGTTAAGGTGGTGATCATTAGCCTCATGCAACCTATAGTTATCTTCATTATTTGATTTAATATATTTGCTAAAGGAAATTGAGGCTTGTTATTTCGAAATACTTGTTATTCACAAGACCTTAATAATTATTTCGAAGCACCAATTACATTAATTAAAAACATGTGACACTTTACAGTTCATTAGTTGAGTGCCTAATTCAACGCATACTTCACTATATTTAAGATAATCCAGAAGTGACTATATTACATTATTAGTGTTTTATTGTTAGTCGAGATCCTAAGGTAAATGCTATTCTTAAAATTGTTAGTTAAAAAAGTGAGGTCTATATGCATTAATTTATATTCTAGATTCTGAGTAGCTAAATCTTCTGCCATTAGCATTATTAATATTTTACTTTAAGACCAAATTAAAAACCTGCAAATACCGGACAAAAAATTGATGCAATATTTAAAGACTTACAATAAAGAATATAATTAAAGAAAATAATTCGTAGCTTAAATTTTTAATTAAAGTACTTTACATAACTACTACTTATAGGCCGAACTATGGCCGATTGGTTAGAGTGCTGGCCTTCGGTATCGGAGTTCGTGGGTTTGAATCCTACTATGGCATGGATGTTCGTAGCCGTTTGGAATCGACTTTAAGCAGCAGGTGCCGTTCTCATTATCACTCGTGTTGAAAAAAATTAGACCATAGCGCTCCAAAACCGAAATACTACTTATAGTATGGTAATAGTACTTTACATAACGGTTAAACAAATATCTTAATTCCTGAGATTTTGTTTAGTAGAAGAATTTTGTTGAAGCAATTTGAGTTTCTTACTAATCAGTATTCTTCCCCTATCATAATTTAAAAATTTTCTTCCTTGTAAATTAAGCTTATGTCTAAATGGTGAAGCATTATAAAATAAAACTTCAATCAGTTTCCATACTCCACCACAATAAACAGTACAAAATAGAAATTTACAGATTAAATTTTAATGAACTCATAAAAACTTTAATGTCAGACAACTTATAACTAACATAATTAAAAAATGAACATACATCTGGGAACTAAAAAATAAGTTAAAAAAATATATAAGTTTGAATAACGAATCTTAAGTTGTAACTAATTGAAAAAAAAATAGACATCAATTGAATATTAAATAAATTAAATAAAACATTCAAAATTTGAAAAGAAACTTCGAAATTTTTTCACGTTGTCACGATGAAGCCCAGAGGTAAATATAAAGCTATAATTGTACTTTTTGTACGAAATCGTGTTTCTATGCATTCTCACTAAGTGTTTATATGAAGAATTGAGAGAGGACTTTAATAATAGATTTACTGATAGGGCCAATTTGACTCATTAAAAATTTGATCTATATATATATATATATATATATATATATATATATATATATATATATATATATATATATATATATATATATATAAGTTTAATATCACTTTTCAAAAACATACGTTGGTTTTTAGTTAAGTAATAAAATATATATGTAAACTTTCATTCCTCTTCCCCGCAAAGCCCTTCATTTCGGATTATCAATTGTGGTATACCTATTTTCACGGTTGTGAGCCAATTTCACTCATAGAATGCATATGAAAATAAATAAATATAGTAATAAATATAGTATAAAGTAAATATAAAGTATAAAGTATATAAAGTATTGTATATAGTAAATGTAGAGAATACGTTGAGAACACTTCCATTTCAATTCCAGAAATTCACGCTACTGATGCACGGAAGAATTGTCAAGTTCAACGATCATGCAAAAGAAACCATTGTGCTAAATGTAATAGAAATGTTTCAGGAAAATGGGTTGCAAAAACAGATTTTATATTTAAAAATGTTTTCCATGAAATTTTTGATAATAAACATTTCATTTAAATTAATTTGGAACTATTTTCTTTGCAAAAAACTTCCATTTTCTTGTATGAGTCAAATTGGCTTTATTAGTAAAAATAGGTGTATGATAAACAACCTTAAATCTAGTATTAAAATATCTAGGTACAATAGGACCCGTTATCAATAACTTGGTAACCGCATTAGTAATACATCGATCAAGCTTTGCTATATAAAACAATTAGTTGTATGTCTGAAAACTCATAATGTCTAAAACTGAGATTTTCACGATAATGCTATCTTTTTATTAGATATTTCATGTGTTATATGTGAAATAATTGTACTATGTGTGTGGATACTATTTTATATGTGATTCACAGTATGTCACAGTATATCGATGAATAATTAATAATAAACACACACAGATACACACGCACACACAAACACACACACACACACACACACACACACACATATATATTATATATATATATATATATATATATATATATATATATATATATATATGTGTGTGTGTGTGTGTGTGTGTGTGTGTGTGTGAGGTCTAAAAAGGGGGCAGTTGAAAATGATTTTAAAAAGGGAACTCTTTTATAATAATAAAATAAAGGAAAAACACCCACGCTTGCGTAACCTTTTGGAGTAATGCGGTCAGGCGCAGAGATATTCACAGGAAGGTGATGACTAATCAAGCAAGAAGAATCAGTTAGCGCGGGGTATTGGAGCTGTCAACACATTCCACTCTTTGCTTCGCCACGAATAAATGAAAATGGCTCAAGCGATGCCTGAAACGGAAACCCCATATTAAATAAAGAAGTGTTTTTACTAAGAAGGACTAATTATTCCATTCGCCTTAACACTCGATCATGCCATATATATATATATATATATATATATATATATATATATATATATATATATATATATATATATATTTGTACCCACTACAAACTTAGAAAGGAACTATATAATTAGTTGAGATAAGCATAAATTAATTTGGTGTTCTTAAACTTACTAAAAGTTACAACAATTAAAAGAGACACAACGGTATTTCGCCAAAGGTTGTAATTTTAGTGATAGATTCACGAGACATTTATTATAGAATACAGTTATAATTAATATGGTTAATTTGAGTTAAAATATCATTAATATATATAGATAGATATGCTTGTGTTTGTGTATACTCTACTACCATTTAAAACAAATTAGTTTCAAAATACAGTATCAGTATTTATACTTAATTACAATTCAAATAATATTTAATTACAGTCCAAATACTTAATAATTACAATCCAAATATATCCAGTAATTGCTTTCTGAGATCGATCTTAATTCAATATGAGTTTAAAGAATGTATATTTATTTTTGCTAAAAAAAGTATTTGCACCATTAAAGGTTCGAATTTTTATAAAAACAGGAAAATGTGTTTTATTTTAGTAAATAATTACAGATAAAAGCAAATTTAAATTCACCTAAAAGCTTCTTGTAACATTTCATGCTCAGGTGGTGTCAAAATAAATGTTTTGAATTCCAAACAATATCTAATCGGTAAAGCCATTTCAAAATAGCTTTATAATTGAATCGGGTTTGAATAGGGTGTTTCGAACATTGTTTCATTTTTTTCGTAGGAATAGAAGGAATAAATGCACTGTAAAGCTCTACATGCACCAAATTTCTAAAAAGAAATGAGTTGTTTTTATCTTTTGTATTTATTATGTACTAAGTAGGGTTTAAAATTTTCCAGCGCAGTGATTTAAAAATATTTAAGATGAAAATTAATGTGCTCATTATTAAATTTAAACTAGTCTTGAACTGTACAGATTAAATTATTTTGATGGAAACAAAAATATTTTAGATTTTAGAATAATAAAGGCTGAGTTTATATTTTAACATAATACCTTATGAGATTTAATATTACAAATAATATTAATTAGAATTGAGAATGCATGAAAATGAGAGTTAGATACAAAACAATTTAACCAAATAAAGAATTATTATATTTTAAATGAAAATAAGTTTGCCTGAAATGATTTATTATCTTAGTTTCGACATCACTCCTGTTTGATTTTGTACTGGAAACATTATGTAATTATATTGCATGAACCCCTCTCTTTTGAAACTTTTAATCTGAATCTGTCTATCTATAAATTACACACACACACACACATACATACATACATATATATATATATATATATATATATATATATATATATATATATATATACAGGGTGTTTAAAAATGACTGGTATATTTGAAAAATCATTAAAAACTAAGCGGACAGTGATAGAAATTCACAGTTTGTTGCAATATTCTTGGGACAATAGTAAATTTTCAGGCAGAAAAATTTTAAAATTAGTTACAATATTTCAGAACAGATGGCGATGTATATATGGTGCTGTATACCATATTTGACTGTGGGGACTCTTAACAGACCAGGTGTACCGCCACTATCCAGAAACAATTGAATAACTGAAACAGTACATCTGTTCTGCATGCGAAGCCATCCCGCCTTAGACGTTTACACGGTTTTTTGATAATTTCTTTCTGAGAATACGCCATTTTATTGCTGCTCATGGTGGATATCTGGAAAAAATCGTAGTTTAGATTTTACCAGACTGCAGCGTCATCGGTTGTGGGACATTGTAACTAATTTTAAAAGTTTGTATGCCTAAAAATGTAATATTGTCCCAAGGATATTGCAATAAACTGTGTATTTCTATCACTTCCCGTTTAGTTTTTAATGATTTTTCAAATATACCGGTCATTTTTGAAACACTCTGTATATATATATATTATAGAGACTTTGATAAAAAATCTTTAATTTTACCAAAAATTATTAAAATTTGTAAAATTTGTAATTCTACAGATTGCGGAGTTTATGAACGATCAAGTCATTATAGCTATTGGATGATCCTTTCGTACTTAACAAAGAAGGTATCTTAAATATTTAAAAATAATTTTGGTCTAAAAGATTGTAAAAAATATTCGGACAGGTTTTCCAAATTAGTATCATGGCATGAAAGTTATAGAAAAAAAGATCCATAGGAATTTAGAAAAAATTTACAATATAAATGTGTAAGTTATAACAAAGTCAGAGTGAGAAAACATCAGACTCTATTGTTCGGTTTTAATGCCAATTCTGTACAGAAATTTTTTCATAATCCAATAGAGATAAAGTGGGAATATTCATGGAAACATTTAACCACTTTTTGTAGGATTGCACGAGTTAAAATGGTAAATACAGTGGAACTTCCTTTTAACGAGCCCACGATACAACAACTCCTTCGTTAGAACTACCATCTTAAAAAGTCTCAATTATTTTACCATAGGAATAATATTAATTTTGAATCATTACAACGACCCCAAGAGTATTATTTTTCGTTAGAGCGACCGCCAATTTTAGAAGCAGAATCCATGAACAATTTTATATTTTAAAATTATTCTACTTTGGTACAACTTCAAGAAACCTGTACTCCTCTCTTTGTGTTTGCTTAAAGGATCATTTCGTCACGTCCGACATTGATGTCCTAGGCAAATGACACTCCAGATATTAATGAAATGACCCAGATCCTCAGTGTCAAATTTCCGGATCTTCAATTATCTTTTGATGAGTTTGTTGCGGTAGACGAAACTTTACAGTGCTGCGAAGAAAATTTGAATTAGGACGATTTTATTGCCTGTATTATCGAAACTGTAGAAATCTGCAATTTCGACAACGGAGAAGAAACCGTCCAAGTTTTTGAAAAAAAGGAATAAAAATAAGCTTTCATTGCAATTAGTGTCTTGAGGCAATATTTTGAAGGACAATTAGTTCTGAAGATATTCTTCAAAATCTAACGGATATGGAATCAGTGATAATGAAAAATACCCAAATGAACTTGAAACGGGCGTCAGTCAAAGACTTTTTTTAAAAAAAATTCAGTAATATAAATACGAATAAATAGAAGTGAATATTGTTCCATCATGTCTTTGCCCATTTTTTTTAATTATTTTTTCAATTCGTTAGAACGACCCTATTATGTTAGTAACACAGGGGTCGTTATACCGAGGTTCTACTGTATAAGTACTGTAACACCATAACTTTATGATATCTATATTAGATCAAACCCCCGTGTAAACTTGATCTTCTTTGATGGTTGTAACGTAAAATTAACAATACCTTCGATTAATGCATTTAAAAGAAATGGCTATGACCATGCTTATAAATTAAATTTCAATAAATTAAATTAAATTAATATAATTAAAAATAATATTAATTAAGTGGCAATAAATAAGGGATTTATATATTAAGAAACCAAACAATAAAAGATTCTTAGGTTATGTATACATTAATTTATCACTGTTTCTAACTATTGCATTCATACTTTAATCCCATAGCTTCATTATCGTATCTGCTATTCTATAAAATGCATTATATTTCCCCACTACATATAGAGTACATTTAGATTGCTCTTCATTTAACTGGTCCGGGGATAAAAAAATATAAAATTTTTTAAATGGAAATAAAAACTAAACTCTTTTATATCAACGTCATTTTCATCTTTATATTTTTAAACAAAATTTCTCAACGAAAATAAGCTATTCAAAATTATAACGTTTGTAGTTCCAAAACACAATTTATGGCTCAATAAATAAACTAAGCAAACTGACGGTACATAAATGGTATTCTAGCGCTATTGATTTGTTTTTGCAGAGTAATGATTAACATCGACTTGAAACTGAGTATAAACTTTTGGAAGCAAGATAAATGAAAGCTCATTTTACATAAGATTATAGTGTTCACCACAAATCTTAAAAAGGAAAAGGGAAATAAACAACTTCACTTCAAAAATGCAATTTACTGCATTATTTATAGTTTCTTGTAATATTTACTGTTTTTTTTATCAAAGCAACCTCAACTTTGTAATCGAGGTTAAACGAGAATGAATTAAGGTA
>CM063505.1:7262647-7277647 GCA_032207245.1 Pardosa pseudoannulata
GAGTTTTAATATTTGTTATTTCATATGATAAGCTAGAGAACAGATAGCGACAATGTTAATAGGGATGAAATTATTAACAAATAAAGTAGTAGTGATCGTTCTGGTTTGAATTATTGTGCATGTTCTTAGCGTTCGTGAACTTGATTCATAATGCTGTACTCTTAAACACTAGTGGATCGAGAAATAGTGTTTACAGTTGTAAAACTTTTAAAATAAAAATGTATTTGTATGCTAAAGTTCTTACTTATGTTTCTTGGCTTAATCCAAGAAAAGTTTATTTATTCCTGCAGTAGTGTTTCTAGACATGTACAATAAGAACACAGAGTAAAATACTTTTAAAGCCAAGGGTTTTGTTGTGTCATTATAGAAAAATAAAAGGACGTTTACAAAATCTTTTGTTAGGATAAGAGCATATTATATCCCATTGTGAAAAAATAGGAAAAAAATGTTTTCATCGCAACAAAATATCATTTTAAAACCCTTTGCGTGTGGAGACGGTGTCTTTCTGCTTGATGCAACGTAAATCTTCGCAGAAAAGAACTTTTTATTGAGTTCTTATCGTATTATCGGTATTGCTGAGCTATCGTATCTATTTTTATGCCATCTATTTAATGGAGACATTTTTTTTGGTTTGTCAAAATTTTCCCCATATAATGCACACCTCATGTGCCATGGAAATATTTTATTTAAGAAATATGTTATTTTATACTTGGGATAAGAAAGATCGATTTTCAAGAAATGCTTGTAAAAAAGTGTTAGATATTTCTGAATAAGGATGAATTAAAGAGTTTTTGAGTATCACTTTTTATAGTGTCAGTAAAGCGCAGTTTATATAGAACCATTGAAAAAATAAATGAGAAAAAGTATAATCGGAATTGTTGTAACATCATTGTATACCAAACATTAAATGCCAATTTGTGTAAAAGTATGAATTTAAAGCTAATAATACAAGTACATAACTAGATAGTACGAGGGAGAGTCAATAACTATCGTTCAGCAAATTGTAAATTGAGATTTGAAGATTTTCGTTATATTTAGTTAAAAACCATTCAATATTGATACAATGGTGTATTTGTTTTCTTGTTTTTTGTGCACTATTATGTTCAGCTGAGTGGAAGAACACATTCTCAAATTTTAATAACGTCTTATTATTTTCTAAGTTTGTAGCGATTTAGTCTACTTTTATTGCTGCATGAGGGCTAATAGAGCCAGAACATACAGCTTAAAGAAGATTCCGAACAGCTATGAACATCCATGCCAGAAGTGGTACCTAGATAGCATGCATACTTGCAGTAAGTTTGATTTTTCTTGATAATATCTTGTCATAACAAATTTGACGCGACAAACTTGCAGCAAAACTCCTGCTAGTTAGACGAAACATAAAGCGACCATTTCTTTGCAACGCTATTTTGCTGCAAAACTGTGGCAATCTTGTCGTGACAACCTTGAAGCAAGCGAAAATCCTTAGACTTGCTGCAATCTTGATTCAAACTTGCAAACTTGTCATGCTGAAGTTGCTGCAAGTTAGCGGCAGTGGCTTATAACGCAAGACTGCTGTAAGTTTGCTGCAAAATAAATTTGCTATCTGAGTATTCGAATTTTTGAATTCCGGTTTCAAAGAATAGCGTGGGTCAGCCCTTTCATTCCCTATATAATAATAGCCTAATTTATCTGTCCGTCTGGCCTCTAATTTATGAAGCGGTTGGACCTGGAATGGATAGAGGCATCCATATTGGATTCTTGATGAGTTAGGGTTAGCAACGTTCGAATTACACCCCTTTTCCTCTTTTCTGGCATTTAATGCCATTATTTCAAGCCCTATTTTCCCCGGTTAAGAGCAGGTGATTAAATTTATCAATTTGTCACATAATAAATACGTAAAAATAACACTTTTTCTACTATTATGACGCCAGGTAAAAAAAAATTTTCTACCATTATGACGCCATTACTTTAACTAGCTCACTTAATCCTTTCTTATTTAAAATTATTTAAATATCGTCTGCATTATTTTCATACGTTTTATCACTGAACTTAGATATGACGTAAATAATTTTCTTTTATATTTGGCTTAATTTATAGATTAGGTACATGTGTGATAATTTTAAATTTAATCGTCGATTATTTTTGCTGCAATGAAAATTTTATCACAAGTTTTAACAAACAAATTCTATCTACCTCCATCGTGTAGTAGAAATGATAGTTTCATTTCTTTACTTCCATTAATTACTGTACACAAAAAAGATTGGGCCGAACTTAACGATAATTTTGACGTAGCTAAGAAAACTTTGAATTATCTTTCTAAATGAATTCAACGTGATTCTTAACTGCATTCCCAGTATCGGGAGACTTTAGACGAGCATGAAAATAAACAAATTATTGAGCGTGTACCAGATTATTCTAAGCCAAAAAACAAACCATTTTTTAATCTGCCTTATAGAGTATTGGTATATATATATATATATTATATATATATATATATATATATATATATATATATATATACCATTTAGAAAGCTAAATTATGTTTTTAAATTTAACCGAATTTATCTATATTTTTCAGTTAATATATGTACAACATCGTGATAATATCAAGGTAACCTATGTTTCTTTCGTGAAGTTTAAAAATCTACAGCATTGGATAAATTCTACATGTAGTTTATCTTGTTGCTTGTTGATCAAGTTTAATTAAAATGAGAAAAATTCTTCTCAAGCGAAATTTCCCTTTTAACAATCTTAGTGCCCTTAATTAACCATGAAAGATGGGTCTTCAATACTTTTAGGCAGGACTTAAATTATTAATTTTGTTTCTTAGTCATCAAAGAAGTTTTTATTTTTATTCAACAGGTCTCACAAAATAATTATGACTTAATACCTATTTTGTATTTGCACTGAAAGTTTTAGCTTGCCACCATGCAACGTTGCATGACTAGGACAGACTAGGCTACCAAGATAATTGCGTGTTAGGCACCAGTTAATTTTTTATTCTTTTGTGCCACCGAATCTAAATCAATCAACAGGTTTTCATTGGTAGAACATGTATACGTATTCTGTTTTACCAAAAGAGTAACATTTTCCGAAAAGATTGGCTTTAATATTTTCCTTTTAGAACCGAATAATTTTTAAAGATAGTTTCAATTTTTTTATAATTATTTTCCTCCTATAAATTAATCCTTTTCTCTCGTGATTTTTCAATCGATTCAACAAAATATTTCAAGTATGATAAATGTTTTGCGTGCTGTCTTAGCCAAGAGAAAATTGTACTAGGTGTTTCGAAAAGAATTTTCACTAGTGATTACAGATATTTCTGGAAATTGACAGGTAGTTCATTTATTACACTTTTGAAATTTGAGCCAAAAAGATATGTTTTGCCAGTACCCCCCCCCTAAATTATAACATTTTCTACCACAAATAAGTATACGTATGTATATTTACAGAGTAAATACATAAAATGCAAGGGTAATGTAATGCGTATTAAACTTTGCTTTGTAATGTGTAAAATGCACTGATCTAATCACCAAATAGATGCCAAAAACATAATTTAGAATATTTACTAAATAGAATACCAAGCTCAAATTTCGAGCTGACGTTTAGAACACTTGTCAAAGACTGGCTACACCATACAGCTATATACCTAATTGATCACGCGAATGAGATATAACAATATTTAAAATTGTAACTGAAATTTTTACGCAAAATAACATTAAACACTAAATCGATTTGCTTTTATCTAGTGTGTCTCGTATTAAAGAGTCAAACTACCCTACATAATATTTTTATATTTTTACAATATCTCATTTTCAATAATATTGTTGCTTTTATCTAGTGTGTTTGTATTAAAATGTCAAACCACCATACAACCTTTTTTACAATATCTCATTTTCAATAATATAGTTGTTTTATCTAGTATGTCTTGTATTAAAGAGTCAAACCACCATACATCTTTTTTTTTACAATATCTCATTTTCAATAATATAGTTGCTTTTATAAAGAATCAATCCACCATACATCCTTTTTACAATATCTCATTTTCAATAATATTATTGCTTTTATCTAGTGGTCTCGTATTAAAGAGTCAAACCACCATACATCCTTTTTTTACAATATCTCATTTTCAATAATATTGTAGCTTTTATCTAGTGTGTCTTGTATTAAAGAGTCAAACTACCATGCATCCTATTTTTTTACAATATCTCATTTTCAATAATATTGTTGCTTTTATCTAGTGTGTCTTGTATTAAAGAGTCAAACCACCATACATCCTTTTTTTACAATATCTCATTTTCAATAATATTATTGCTTTTATCTAGTGGTCTCGTATTAAAGAGTCAAACCACCATACATCCTTTTTTTACAATATCTCATTTTCAATAATATTGTAGCTTTTATCTAGTGTGTCTTGTATTAAAGAGTCAAACTACCATGCATCCTATTTTTTTTACAATATCTCATTTTCAATAATATTGTTGCTTTTATCTAGTGTGTCTTGTATTAAAGAGTCAAACCACCATACATCCTCTTTTTACAATATCTCATTTTCAATAATATTGTTGCTTTTATCTAGTGTGTCTCGTATTAAAGAATCAATCCACCATACATCCTTTTTTTTTACAATATCTCATTTTCAATAATATTATTGCTTTCATCTAGTGTGTCTCGTATTAAAGAGTCAAACCACCATACATCCTTTTTTTTACAATATCTCATTTTCAATAATATTGTTGCTTTTATCTAGTGTGTCTTGTATTAAAGAGTCAAACCACCATACATCCTCTTTTTACAATATTTCATTTTCAATGATATTGTTGCTTTTATCTAGTGTGTCGTGTATTAAAGAGTCAAACCACCATACATCCTCTTTTTACAATATTTCATTTTCAATAATATTGTTGCTTTTATCTAGTGCTTCTTGTATTAAAGAGTCAAACCACCATACATCCTTTTTTTACAATAGCTCATTTTCAATAATATTGTTGCTTTTATCTAGCGTGTCTTGTATTTAAGAGTCAAACCACCATACATCCTCTTTTTACAATATTTCATTTTCAATGATATTGTTGCTTTTATCTAGTGTGTCGTGTATTAAAGAGTCAAACCACCATACATCCTCTTTTTACAATATTTCATTTTCAATAATATTGTTGCTTTTATCTAGTGCTTCTTGTATTAAAGAGTCAAATCACCATACATCCTTTTTTACAATAGCTCATTTTCAATAATATTGTTGCTTTTATCTAGCGTGTCTTGTATTAAAGAGTCAATCCACCATACATCCTTTTTTTATAATATCTCATTTTCAATAATATTGTTTTGAAAAATTAATAATGCTACATAAAGTAATTTCGCCAACGAGCTCAGTGGCCTAATGATCAGAGCACGAGATACATACCCAAAGTTTGTGAGTTTGGTGTTCGCCATGGCGGTTGATCCAAAGTATAGATTTTCAAATTAAAAATGTTATTTATTGTTGTCTCATGTTCTCGAACATTCTAGATCTTTCTTTATTATGTAAATTAGTTATTTCTGGAATATTCTGTTCCGGTATAAAAGCTGATACCCACTAGTTGTAGGCAACTTCTCGATCTTGTAAAGTTGCGAGTTGCTACTTTGCTTCAATAAATTCGTCTGTTAAGTTAAACGGTATGCTCATTGGAATCTGCGTGACATTAATGTATGACAAATGTATACATTTTCGGACACATTACGCACGAACACTTATGTGTTCAGATTTGGTTTGTAGTGTTATATAGTGTTGCACTTAATGTGCTATATTTAAGGTATCCGTCTACATTGAAAACGTCATTTTTCCCAAAATGATATTTTTAAAAAAATTTTTATTGTAACATTTTATTTTTTAGGCTTTTAAAGCTGTTTTTGTTTTGTCTCTACGGCATTTTAAAGAAAAGTTACGGCTGTTTAAACATCAGTGACATCTGTCAAAACAAAACGGAAGTTGTGACTTCGTAACCGGAAGTTGTGAATTTAAAGCCTTTTAACGAGCATTTTTTGGACAAAACTTTTTAAATTTTCATGAAGATTAGTTTAAACATTTTTCTAGTATTTTTAATAATTAGCAACTTGGCAATTAGAAAGTTGTGAAGCAAGAAAGTGTGAAGAATTTTAAACATGTATTTTAAATTTTTAATAATTAAAGTGGATTTCATAAACTTCAAATGCGTTTTTCTCAGAACGGTATTTTTAAAAAAACGTTGAAACTTCAAATGTAATTTCTAAAAAATTTCTTAAAATATTTTGTTGAAAATTATTATGAATTCTTTTGATAGTATTTACTAGTAAATGACCAAAAAGCTTTAAATTTGGATAATTTTTACTGATGTTACATTCATAGTTAGATATAAAGGTAATGAAAATTCGTTAAAAATTCAATGTGTATGATTTTGAAGGACCAAAATTTTTTTACCAAATGTAAATTAAGCAAAGATTTTTGGTGATTGACTAGTCCAGTGTATAAGAAATGTGTTGCATAAAAAATATTGAAATAATTTAATTTATTAAAAAATTAGACCTTTTGAAAAAAACCCGATTTTTTTACTATATTTTCTTTATTTATTAAGAATTTTATAGAAACTTCTCCAGGAATAAATTTTTTAAGTGCAATTCTCTATGACAATATAAAAAATAAATCTAAAAATGTAAAAACATGAACTTTTAAAGAAAAACGTTCTCCGAACGTAGACGGATACCTGAAATTTGAGTTCAGAACTCAAAGACGGTGATACTTTAATAGAACACCGTCCTAGACGGAAATATTTGATAAAATAACTGAAATTTTTCATAGAAATCGCCTTAATTTTCTAATATTTTCTCTACAGTTTGAGTCTTTTATTTGTTTTCGAAACGAATTTTAGGTAATTCTAAATTTTTGTTTACATAAATAAATATTTGGATACACATAGGCACACTAGGCACATACATACAAACAAATATGGATACATATAAAGATTTATTTAAAAATAGCCATAAGGAAAGTTCCTAAAAAAATTTACTTCAAATATAAGACAGACAGAAAGGAAATTTAAAAGAATATATCCAGAAGTCAGGATTAAAATTTTGTTTAAAATATGGAATAGAAAAAAAAAAGAAATTTTCGAAAGCTTTTAAAAGGAGAATGAATGCTACATGTTTTCCTGTAAAAGGTTAAAACATTTCATTTTTTTTCCTCTAAGGTTTCATATATTTTAGAAAATTTCTTTGCTCACAGAATTTTATCTTTTTTTTTCGTTAAGAATTTCTAACATGTTTTAACTGAAAGTGTTTCTCATTTTTCATAAAATCGGTATATAACATAATACTTTTGCAATCTTCAGAATTCCAGTTTTTGTTGAAAATTCCACACACGAGAGTTATTTTGGAAAGTGTAGATGAAAAGTGTGAGGTTGTATATGTTATATATAGAATCAATATCTTATTAAAATCTCACATACTAATAACTTTATATCATAATCATTATAACTTAGTTAAATTGTATTGTTTAAAACCTTAAACTAGGCACATAAATCCTATTTTTACTTATGTACCTAATTTTTAATTATTTCAGAATTGGAGGCTGTTAAAAAAAATTGCCCTCCACAATGTTAATTGGTCTTATTATATGTACAGGATATAGTTACTATATTTACTCTTTATAAGCACAAACTTATATTATTTACTAACCTATTACGGAAAATTACCAGAGTGCACGAAATCGAATACCAGTTCTAGCATGGTATAGAACCAGCAAAACTCGTCCAGCAAAACAGAAGAATGTAGAAATTTCCGATAACTTTACCTATTACAACACTTTTTAGGGTATTATTTCTATAGTCAGGAAAAAAATATTCCAATTAAAAAATATATATTTAAAACGATACAAATGTACACATATTGTCATGTACCTAAATGAAATCTGGAATCAGAACTGCACACATGTCTCTACATGTATATATATATATATATATATATATATATATATATATATATATATATATATATATATATATATATATGTTACTGTGAATGTCCAAAATTGGAGAATGTCAACATTCACTGGTGAATGTCGGCATGCACCAAATACCTCGGTGAAAGACCGAATATTTTATTATATTCTTATATATTCGGACTATCAGCGGTGTATGTCAACAATCCCCATGCACTGATGGTGAATGTTGAAAAAATATTTTTGTTACGTTTTTTAATTATACTTTATTATTAAAATATATAATGATATATGTCAAAATAGCACATAACATGAAGGAATACTCCAAAATCTCTGTGTCCATTCCAAAGAAAAATATCAAAGAGAAGCTTCAACCTAGTACACCTTCTATCAAGTCCTGACTAAACAGCAGAAGTTTATTTCTATTAAAAGAGCGGCAGCAAAAGATAATCTTCTAATGCATGCAACGAAAATGCTACAAACCTCAAAAAGAAAATTTTCTCTTGCTCAAATTGAGGACACTGTGCGAATACCAGTCCCTGATGTCGACCGTGATCGTACATATGCCCGAAATATATTGGCGGTTGTTATTGAAATAGAATATTCCGACTTTTATAAATTAGTAAACAAAAATGGCACCCTCAAGCAGCTTTACATCCGTAATCAGTTTGTAAAAAATGTTGCTCTCCATAGATGAGATTTCTTCTTAAGAAATGTCGCTGAGATAAGCCGCTGCAGCTCATTCGAGAAGTGGAGGGTATGTCTATAAACGATGTCATTGCAAAAAGAAATGTTTCATTACTGAATGCCATTGTAAATGTAAGGGACTCTTGGGCAATTCAAATTACTATAACAGTTTAAATTTCTGCAAAAAATAAGATAGTGTAACTTGTATCACATAATTAACTTAATTATTGATATGATTTTCTCTTCCAAGAGTGTTCGGTTTGTTTTAAGTTCAAAATTACATGTTCTAGTACTTTAGATTTGACTGAATTAAGGAGAAGAAAATATAAATATCTGACATGTTCAACAATCACCATTAGTGTATGGTGAATGTCGACATTTACTGGCGTAAGTCAGAAATAAGGGTATTTAGCAAATATTTCGAACATACACCAAACGACTACATGAATGCTGACATTCACCGGTGAAAGTCAACATTCTCCAGATTTCGGTCTTTCACCGTAACATATACATATGATTTTTCACTCAAAATCATTCTCTTAGATGCATTAAAAGTATACAATTCCAGATGAGAAGTCGTAAGTTTTTTTATGAAACTTACTTAATGATAAATTTATTGGCTAATATTTATGCAAATTTTTAGAATTAAAATTCTCTGTAAATGATAAAACTACTGCCTTTACATATGCAAATTTGTGAAATTCTTTGAATATAAAGGAACGACTTAATTGTATAGTTGAAGAACTATGCAAAATTAAATTGAAAATAAATTATCATATTCACCTCATAACTGAAATATACATTGTAGGTGTATTATCGCTGTAGAATATAATAGCCCTGAAATATATCTTCAAAAGGAACCATCTTTCAAACAGAATTAGTGGAAATTCTTACTACTGAAGTAAATGTCATACATTATAATGGGTTGAATTAACACAACGGAATTTAAGAACCAAAATAATGAGTACTCATTAGAAATATTTCATAATTCTCAATAGAAGTATTATGCATTGATTTATGAAGTAAAATTTAGGTTCTCTGTTTTCTAAAGAGACAATTATACACTATGAACGAAAGTTTATCAGAGAAGATTTCTCCATTTATAATTGTTTAAAGAATCCCTGCTTTATTTAATGCAAGTTTCGGTTTTAAGAGGGCTTTAAACTAAAATGTGAAGCGTTTGAGATTTATTTCGAAGTGACTGAAGTATTTCATCTCTTTTAATAACAATAATTTGAAAACTGTTTAAGTCATGAGGGTATGTTAAAGAGTGGAGAACAAATAAGATATTTTTTATCTAGTGGATAGTATTAAAAGTAATGTTCTAAAATTGTGCGTTATGGTCAGTTTAGTTTCAAGTGCTACGGTCTACTTTTTTGCTATGAGAGTGTTCGTAAGACCGGGAACTACTGCTTAAAGCCGATTTCGAAAGCTTACGAACATCCATGCTACAGTGTGAACCGAACGCATGAACATCATTACCAAAGCTCAGCTCCCTAACCATTCGATCATCGGCTACGGCAAGGTGGAAAATTTAGCAAGTTTCAAACAAATTGTTAAATATGACGTCACTATTAAAAGGTTTTAAATGTTGAAACTGGCAAGCTGTTTAATCTATATGTGTAAAAGAGAGAGTGCGTGTGCTACATTTTGCAAAATCCAACGCAATTGTTGTCGAGTTATCAAATTTTGGAAGAGAAAAATTCCAGACTACAAAATAACTTCAAAAACATGATTTTCAGTGGTTTTCGACCTCTTCTGACCCTCGAAAAAGAAAGTTTCTTAAATTTAAAAAGAAATAGGTTTTTTGGACAGTTTTCCTGGGCATTTTAATAAAACAAACGATTTTAGTCAAATTTGAATGATTAAAATTCTTTTTCGAACAGAAAATATCCAGGCTACAAAATTACTTTAAAAACATGATTTTCATAGGTTTTCGACCCCTTCTGACCATCGAAAAACAAATTTCTTAAATTTTAATAAAAAGAGGTTTTTCGGACAGTTTTTTCTCAGCAATTTTATAAAGCAAACGGTTTTAGTCTAGTTTGAATGATTAAAAGTCATTTCCGAACAGAAAACGTCCAGGCTACTTAATAACTTATAAAACATGATTTTCATTGGTTTTCGACCCCTTCTGACCATCAAAAAATCAGGTTTCTTAAATTTTAATAAAAATAATTTTTTTGGACTCATGAAAGTTGTCTAAGTTAGGTTGAATTTAAAGAAATTTTTTATCTACCTGTTCTTCTTAAAGAGACCTACACGCCTATATATAATATTCAATGGTTTAAGAATATAAAAAGACCGTTTTTTAGTATTTTTCCTTATATTTTCTTCTCACTGATATATTTGTATATCATAATACAGATCAGTGGCATTTTGCTATAATTAATATTAAAAATGATATTGGTACGAATTTGTTTAGCGAGCCGTAAATTTAGCATGGGACTCTATGGGTATCTCGCCAAATTGGCGAGATATCGGCTCGTTGGCGACAGTTTTGGCAACCTATTTTTATCGCCAAGTTTATCGCCAAGTTCATCTCCAAATGTCGCCAAGTGTCGCCAAATGTTGCCAAGTGGGGCGTCAAGTGGCAACTTCCGGTTCCGGTTTCTGGAATATTCCAGCAGTTTCTTCAGGCCTATATGAGGCTTGAGGTACAGTTGACCCATCATCTTGAAGATCTTGAAGATCTTGCAGAGAGTCGTAGTTAAGTGGATCTCTCGGTGTAAGAAGTACGCACGGTGTGTCGTGTTTCACCGGTGCTTGTTGTTTGATGCGGAAAGAGGTACGTGAGCCCGCGGCATAGTGCTCAAGTTGTTCCGCGATGACATTGTATTTTTGAAGTGATTACCAATAAATCATTGTTTTCTTGCTGTAGTCTTTAAAGTCCATTCCATCTCCGAATCCAGCTTTGAAATTCGTAACAATATAAAGCAAACTTGGGTTATTATTTTAACGTAAACAAATTGATGTGAAGTAACAACAGCAATGTACTACACCACGGCATGGCGCACAATGTAAGGGGGAAATCAGTACTCCCCAAGAAGGTAAAAAATATCAGTCCTAGTAACTTAGAACTGAATGACAGCTGAATGGTAGGAGCGGAGTTCGCAAGTTCGAATCGATCTGCGTAGCTGATTGAAATTGGCTTTAAGAAGTATTTCCCGATTGTATTAACACTCGTGTAGCAAAACAGTAGACCGTAGGGCTCAAAACCAAACGAAAATTAGTAATTTAGAAACAGGGATCAAGGAGAAGACCCTACCCCCTGGCTTGGCCGACCTTCTCCAAAGGGGAATGTTTGGAAATTTCGAGAATATTACGACCAAGAACCTATTTTACGTTCCCTAAACGTCATGAATGAAAACTGTCGGTATTTGGTCACTCGAAGTTTGAACTCGCAACGCTCATTAAATACATTAATAGTTTAAGCAACAAATAACATACCTCTAATTTTAATAAAGGTATGTTAAAAATTGTATGGTGATTGTATGCTTGTTGTATTGTATTGTATGTATATTATGTTGTATTGTATGTCTGTTATTGCGTTTGTCTGTAGAAGTGGGGTTTCTATGGGGAACTAGGAGTCGAGCAAAACATAAAAAGGTTTGTACCTGAAAAAGAAACCTATAGAAAAGACAATAAAAAATATATTATTTGAGTGGGTGATGTATAGTGGAAATACGCGTTATGTCCTTAACCCGATATTTAATATATAAATTGAATTTGGCTTTTCGCCAACTTAAGTTTAAATCTTAAAGTAAAAAAAACACAATAGGCATTAAAAATAAAGGAGAGGAGAAGTTACTGAATGGATTTTATTGATATTAATATAAAATTAAAAAAATTAATAGAAGCCAATTGATTGAGTTTTTTAAAGATAAAAATTAATAAAAAATGGAGAAAACAAAAATGGGCTAAAAATATAAGACAATTATGGAGGACGGAACTTAAAGCTCCTCTTCTCGTTTCGGGATCCAGGTCTCTCTCTCCCCTCCATCCTGTCTGTCCGGATGAAACCCGCCAGCTGGAAAGCTCAAGTGCAAGTCAAGTCTAAGTGAAGAATATCTCTTGCGTCTGCAGGGCAGAAACGGCTGGCAACCGCTGATGGCTGGAAAACTCATGAACATTCCAGTGGCCTGGCCGCCAAGCGCAGGACTAAAACATACCAATGTGTAGAGTGGGGATATGTCATATCATGAAAAGGGCGAATTTATAAAACTATTTCAATGCAGCGCTCGCCAAGGAGAACGCCAAGTGACGCTCCTGGTTTGTGTGATGTCATCTGATTGAATATCCAGAGCGGCTTATGCGATAAAAAAATAGGTTTTTCGATTCACCAATGTGATAATTGGGAGCATGGCAGGAAAGGTAGAAACAGGGAATTTTAAAAAGAATCTTATAGAATTAATTTAAACTAAATGGAACAGAATTAAAATTAAGGAAATGGAACGTTATGACAGTATGTTTATTGTATGCTAAAAAGGTATGTTTATGTTTTATTTTAAAGTATAGTTGAACGATTCCGAATGGTTAGAGCACTGACCTTCGTTATCGGAGTTTGTGGGTTCGGATCCCACTGTGATATAGATACTCGCAGCCATTAGGAATCTGCTTTAAGCAGTAGGTCCCGGTCTCATTAGCCCTCGTATTGCAATATAGTAGACCGTAGTGCTTCCATCCAAACCAAACCTGTCAGAAGTGTAAAAAATTAAGCTATCTTTAAAAATTAAATATATTGAATAATACTATAAATATTCTTAAACAAATTAAAAATGTCTTTTCTCTAGTAGAAGAATGAGTAAATATTAAGCAGAAATGGCATAAACTATTTGAGTTCCTCCAATCTCTGCAGAGATACAAGTAAATGCTTTTCAGAAAGGATGAAATCCGAAAGTCAAGCTATGTTGAAACCATTTAAAACAATGCACATCCTTTGAAAGCATTCTTAATATCTATCGCAACTCTCATTTAAAACAAGACATTTCCATTTTCCTGGCTGTTATCTAATATAAGTAAATATACAAAATTCTTCAAAGTTGAACTTTTACTGAAGAATTCCCAGGCTAAACGTTTTAATAGAACTCATACTTTCCCGTAATCATAAATAAATATGGTTTTGAAGCTACGCTCACTTTTACATGTTGATTGCCTTCAGCAGTGTTTAACCAAACTATCGTGTGTTGACTACAATTATAGTTAAGATAATTGATAGAAAATCTTTAAGGCTTTAGTTACCAAAACTAGTTTATTTGGTTCTAATTAATCTTCTTGAAAATTTAAAATGTTATAGGTATAATATTAATGTGAATGTGCATACAGTTTTATAGCATATAATTTAAAAAGATATTTTTTCATAGATTGTTTTATTAACTCATAACTGAATATTTTTTAAATCTGTATAAGTTTTTTTTACTCTTTTCCGGGGCGCATTAAAATGTGATTTAATGTCGTGTTACCAGTATCCGTAGAAAGCTATAAACATTTTCCTAATTTGAATGGAGATTTTAAGGGTTTACATTTCGGTACCAGTCGCCATTAAATTCTTCATTTCTTAGCTTGAATCATATTTTTTTGTGTTACAAAATAAATCTGTTATTTTATACATAAAGTTTAATATCAATATATTTTCAAATATCAAGATTTTAAGCTGACTAGTTTCAAATCTGTTTCATAAAAGCTATAGATTAGTCTGGTGTATTTATGGTAGCTTGCTTGGTGCTATCTAACATCATTTCGTGAGACGATTTCATTATATGTACGATGTGCGTGTCTTATATTCTGTTGTGACTACTAAATCTGTCAAGCATGGTCATACATTATGACACTCGTAAAATGACACATGCCACTCGTAAATACTTCATACATATTTGACATTTTGTTTTATTGATCGTGAAACTCGATAAATTCATCAAAGCTGATATACAATTTATGTAATTTAAATTGCTAAACTGTGATAAAGAATGGGATACTGTCAAAGTGCAAATATTTTTAAACCTTTATTGTGCTACTACTCGCTCCGAGATCACTCTTTGTTCATGTGGGTCACATGGTCTGTTTAAAACACTTTAGTGATTTATTTTTTATAATTCTAAGTAAATTATTATATATAAAAGTCATATTTTTTCTATTTATTCTTGTATCTGCATTTTTAGAGAGATCATTTAACGTGAACTAAGACAGCTTAAAAGTGAAAAGCTAGGGAAAAATGCTAAATACCTAATTTTATAAATTTTTGTACCATTCATGTTAGGAAAAAGGGCATACAAGCAAGAGAGAGACTTACTAAAAATGGCAAAGAAAAATTTGCCAAACAACTGTAGTAAATAAAATTTCATATAATTAAAGTGAATTTTGACCTTTTTAAAACTGTTCGA
>CM063505.1:7287647-7295147 GCA_032207245.1 Pardosa pseudoannulata
AAATACTATTAGCGTTATCGTTACATGATTTAATTATCCAGAATTAAAAAGTATACATATGTACTGTATTAAATCCCAATTTAGCCAATATTCTTTACCTTGGGGTTAATAAGTAATTTACTTCGTGTAATTTACTTTAATGTGCTATTACTCTGCGGAAAATTCTTATCAATTATATTTAATATATTTTCCTCTCTTCTAAAAATAGCCCTTTTTAATAAACTCGGTCCGTTATATAATGCAGTTTAAATATCAGGAATATTTAATCGAAGCATTATTTTTAAGAACACCTTCGTAAAAATATTTTTTCTTGTATACCATAGATTTAGGTTTGAAATTTATAAAGCAAAACAAGTAAGAGTAATTATTTTTCTCCCAGTAATTTATACGTTTGAACACGCGTCTCGTTTTAAATATATTATGTTTACTTTCTAAAAATATTTTTAATTATGGTTATTGTAAATAATCGAGGAACAAAAAGGTTATTTTCCGAAAGATTTGTTAAACGCAGAATAAAAAACTTACATTGCATTACATTGTCTGCCTACATATAAAAACAAAACGTGTCAAAAAAATTTAATTTTGAAAATTATTAAGCCAGATTATATTTTAGGATTACATTTCGCCTTTATATTTTATTTTCTTTGAAATTTATGCCCTGAATGTACTTCAAAGGCTGATAACTATATTTTCTTCTTTGGAGAAATTTTTTTCCTTTCATTTATTTTTATATTATGAATAAGCATTTATTTTTAGTAATTCATATACGTAAGGAGATGCGTAATTTTATCCTCCCAATTCAATCGTCTCAGAGTTCAACGTTTTAAAGCAATTGAACGAAAAGAGATAAGAGAATATACGAAATAATTTTGAATAATGGATATATAGGTGAGAGTGTGTGTAACAAAAGTCCATAAAAGAAAAAAATTAATTTTTACATTTATGACCTATGGAAGAAAAGGACGATTGGTTATGACCAGAACGTTTAAACGCTGCTTTCCCGTATAGACTCTATTAATTTCGAATCACGCTGATGACGTGCATGTTTATAGCCGTTCTATATTGATTTTAAGTCATTTAGTAATAAGACCGGACGAAAATCAATGGTAAAAATTTTAAGATAAATACAATAATTGCTACTGAAAACCCTTAGAAGATTTTTACTTAAAAGCTTTAAGTAAAGTCCAAGCAGTAGTGGTCTCTATCAATGCCTGTTAATTAGAGATCTCCTGTTTCACGAAACCAGTCGCAACATTCGTATGTTTGCATATATATATATATATATATATATATATATATATATATATATATATTCATGAATATAGATAAACTAATTTGTCCCAACTGTAAAAGATGATAGAACTTGTCGAAACAAAGAATTTACCATTTCAATTTTTTGTCGGAAAGCAAACGAGGTGTTTCTGCTTGGCAAAAATTAAGAAAACAATTAAGGCGAATAATAACTATAGAAGAAATTAAGTTTCTTCCATAGTTATTCTTAATTTAAACTTAAGTAATTAAGTTAAAGTTATTAGTCTTAAACTTAATTACAGAAAACTTTTACAAAAAAGGCTATAAACTTTTGTAATACGATTGATTAATGTTTTCAACAGCATCGATACTCAAGTTATCTCGACAGACTAATTCTCTACACGGACGCAGATTCCTGTCATTTCCGAGAGATCTGAAGGTGTGGTGCTAATTCAGTCGACAAGGCCCCATGAAATCTATACTGATCACGTCCTGAAATAAAACACTTTCAGTCACGTCATTCGAGATATCTAGGATGCCAAGAAACAGGGTGCATCGTGGATAATACATATTTACAGAAAGACAATGTTCAGGTGATAACACGCAATCCTAGAGAATTGTGTTACTTTCATATTTATGCTCTGTGGGTGGACTGTGACCTGTGTTAAATACCAAACACTTTTCAAACAATATTGTACAATTGTTGAAATGTTCTCCGACTTGCTTATAAATTGCTCCTGATAAAGTTTTATTGCTTTTGCAATACAGTCGCTTGCGGCCTTGTACATAAGATGAATATAACCCTCCCTGACAGTCAGATATTACAGAAGCCGATTAGAAACGGAATGACATGTTCTGCCAAAGACGATGTTACATTCGCCATAGAGAATGTAGGCTCATGGAGCTCACTTTTATCTTTCCAAGCGATGTATCATAAAAGTTGATTGTTTACATACATTCTGTTATCCTTCAAAGTTGTGGCTGTTAGTTTACTACATAGTCTATATAATAATTTTATGACTATTAGTGCTACCTGTATATAACTAACTATAAAATAGTTTAATAGGTATTAGAAAGCATATGCGTAGAAAAATTACCCTCTTATTCTTTTATATTGAAAAATCACTTTAAGACAAATGAAATGAGAAGTATTAATATCATACGAAAGAAAAATAAGGATTTCTGATTGTAGTACTAGACTCAAGACGAGTTGGTTTTACATGGCCCCCTGGATTTTTTCGGCGGCCGAAGACAGACACCCCGACAGAAGGTGGGCAAGCTATGTTCCATGAAGTTCTACAGGAGGGGGGCGAGAGATGTGATTCCGCCCGCGCCAGCTGCGGACATTTTCCCGTGGAGGCGAAACTTTGACCGAGGGGGAGGGAGGCCCCCCGACCCTCACGAAGAGGGGTGAAAAAGAGACGCCCAGTCGGAACGATGGGGAAAGGACATTCTTCTTCGGAAAGGAGAGACCGAGAGAGGTGTTTCCGTTCGGCACTATTTACTTTTTGTCCTCGGTCTTATTTGAGCCCTGTTCGAGTATGAATTGAAGTGTACTTATGTTTTTTTTAAATCTTCTTCAATAAATGCTTAATCAAGAGTTTTGTCGCTGCTGTGCTTCATTGTCGGCCACATAGGCTTTAAGCGAACCCAAGATACCTGCTCCAGTAAAAATAGGCGGGCAGGTATAGAACGTGGCGTGCAGACTTCAGAAAGTGCAGCCAGGGACGTTCGAGGCGTTTACACTGATATTATTAGATACTGTATCTGAATTGGATTTAATGTTGGGTATTCTTACAAGACATGAAAAAGTAAAGGACCACTGTAACTGATTTTCAGAAGCTAAATGAATGAGCAGCTAATTTTAGATAAAACTTTAAATCAAAGATTAGGAAATAATCATTATAGTCTGAGGAATTGCAGGCAAAATTAAACGAGTTATGGTAAAAATAATAAAAGCTATTACAATTATCTGAGATATACTAGAAACGAATAAAAAATAATTCAAGCTAAGAATGTTTGAAGAGAAATAGGAATAGCAATGAAACAGTCTAGATAGATGAACTGCTTATGTATTTTATTAAAAGTGGTTAAAAATGGTAATGTTGAGCCTAAACATAGGAAAAATAACCGAAATTAAAGCTTATTTCAGTAATGATAAAGCAAAATAGCATCATTTTTACGAGGAGCATCCAGAAAGTAAGGTTCCCCTATTTAAAAGAAAAAAAAAGAACTTACGCTTTTACAGACATATTTATTGGCATCAAGTACAGCAATGTTTCAGCTATTTTTCAACATAGCCACCACCAGAATTTGGACACTTGTCGTATTGTGGAATCAACTTTCTATACCTCTGTCATAGAACTCTGCCGCCTGCGAATGGAATCAGCCTTCCTGTCCCAGAACACCGTGTACATCCCTTTCCGTACACACAGCGTCTGTTTGAATTTGGTCCTAACAGAAGATCCACTATGATGCCAATGCATTGACTGCTGCTTGGTTTCCGGGGTAAAGTGCGAAATTTAAGTCTCATTGCCCGTGACGATCCTGTCGAGGAAGCGTTGAATTTTGAGTTTGGGTGTCAGTTTTGGCTCATAGACCTGACAGAGCTGAAGATGAATTTCAATTGGCTCAATGCTTTGTGCATTCAAGATCACCGACCGAACCTTGCAGGGGGTGGGAGATGGAATTAGAGTTTCCATTTCGGACCACTGCTACCCCGCTACTGGCACGAATCGGGACTAATTCAGCTGTCATAGGGCTAATACGTCATATATCTGTTACCTAGCAATTAACATGGCTAATTACGTTTATTTTAAAGGAGAAAACATGGGGAAACTTACTTTCTGGATGCGCATCGTAGACATGCCTATATGATATAAGAACATGTAGAGCTTTTGTTTTCGATACGGTAGTCGGTAAGTATTGATGTTTGTATATGGAAATAAAATAAATGTAGAAGATACTGATAAACATATATAAGTTTGTTACTTAATTACAACAAACTTTCATTTGGGATGAATTTATACAAAAAATTCTATACTGTAACAAAAAGCCATGGAAGAAATAACATTTCAATGTTCGTCACGCAGCAAGATTTAGTCTAATAAATCATGTCTACAAATAGTTGACTGTAATGCTCAAATTAAAACAACCTGTGTTTCCACTGTATTCTTTTTCTTGTCATTTAAAGGAAACTAGAATTTTTAACTTACACAATATTAGCCACTTAATGCCTACAATTTATCCTGGGTATAAATAATTAGTGACCCCACAAATTCTTTTTTAAAACACATTTACGCTCCAGTTTAATTTCAAATATTTGAAAAGAAATCAGTCAATTAAATTACTGAATATTTTTTAAAAGAAATATTTGAAAATATTTTTTCGATTATTTTAATATTTTATTTCCATGTGTTTTATATAAGCAAATACCGATGAAACCACTATCAATATATTAATTTTGTTTTCTTCAAAATATGCTAATCTCATTAAGAATTTAAATGAAGTCAATACCTAAAGGAATACATAAATTTGTTTTGATGAATATAATTGCTTGATAAAATATTTTGCAGTATTTTATGAGAGTGTTTGTAGCAAAGAACATTTTATATACTGTTCCATTTTGGGGCAATCATACGTTTTTAATCAGCTAACTAAATTTATTTAAGTAGCCATTTTAACACCTTACATGACTTCCGAAAACTTTGGAAAGCAGGGACACCGTACAATAATTAACTCCAAAATGATTAAGACTAAAGCCACACAAATGTCAGTTAAATACCTAATCATTAACGGGAAATAATTCCCATGTTATAAATTGCAATAGTATAACTGTTCCTTATAACAGGCTGTATTGATCCTAACTCTATCAATGATCAATCTCGAATTACCCAAATAGATTACTAAGCGTCGATGATTCCTCTCAGATAGATTGCCGAGGGTCATTTTACAGGTTTCGAATTGGACGTAATACATTTTGAAATATATTGTAACAATATACATGTATACTATATTTGCAAGTATTTTGTCACCAAGCATTGCAAAATTTTTGAAATGTTAGCAACTCAATCCCTGAAAAGCAAGTATATACGATTAACAGAACAATTAATTTTATTAAATTGAATCAACGGCAAAAACTATTTGTCCATCGTCCCTTAGACATATTTTATTAAAGGCAAATGACTTGAAGATGGATAGGTTAAATAGAAAAAGCAGTCTCAATCAATTGTGATATATAACAAAGATAGCTATAGATATAAATAACACTTCTGTAACATAAATCATCCTAAAACGAATGGAAGGATTACAATGAAGAATAATAATATTATTAAATATATTTAATATTTTTTATAAATCAAAAGATTTTGCCTTTTTTAGTCTAAATACGCTCCAAATGTAATTCTAATTAATATTTCAATCTCAAATTTATCAATTATTTACCCCCAAATTTAAACGTTTTAGCTAATTAATTAATTTAATTAAATACTTAATAATTATAGGTGCTTATTTTAAATGGATCCTTTTCAAAACATGTATTCAATTTGTTTTGTAATTCAAAAAAGCTGTTTTCTGGATTAAAATGAGCATTTTAAGTATTATTTTTTCTCTATTATCAATAATTCTCTGTGACTACAACTAATATTTAATTGTGAATTTTTAGGATAACGACAGAAATTTACTTTAATATTTAAAGAGGTATTATTGAGATTTTATGAATATTAATTTTGTGTTATCAATATTTCTGTGGTTTATATTAAAGTTTTCAGTGAATATTTTTTGTGATGTTTTGTTTTAAGAGCTAAAAAAATATTATAAAAATGACCACATAAAAAGAAAAGGATAAATTTTGAACATTTTATTTAAGGTATATTTAACACAGTTATTAATGATTAAATGTTAAATCAATATTCATACACATTTTTCTAATAATAAATTTTTCAAGCATGCTAAACATGATTTATTTTAAAAGTCAACTAAAGTTTTTTTAAAACATTAGTTACAAAATATGCTAAATACATAGTTTTTTACGCAAATCATCGTTCTAATTACTATTATCTATTATTCAGACTTTATCAATATTAATTTTGTGTTATCCATATTTCTGTGGTTTATATTAAAATTTCTCAGTGAATATTTTTTGTAATGTAATGTTTTAAGAGCTAAACAAATATTATAATAAAAATGTCCATATGCGAAAAAAGGTTAAATATACAGCATTTTATTTAAGGTATTTTTAACACAGTTATTAATGATTAAATGCTAAATTGCTAATCATAGTCCTTTTGCTAATAATAAATAAACTTTTTAAGCATACTAAACATAATTTGTTTTAAAAGTCAATTAACGTTTTTTTAAGACGTTAGTTACAAAATATGCTAAATACATAGTTTTTTACGCAAATCATCGTTCTAATTACTATTATCTATTATTAAGATTTTATGAACATTAATTTTGTGTTATGAATATTTCTGTGGTTTATATTAAAATTTCTCAGTGAATATTTTTTGTGATGTTTTGTTCTAAGAGCTAAACAAATATTATAAAAATGCCTATATGAGAAAACAGGGTAAATATGGAACATTGTATTTAAGGTATTTTTAACACAGTTATTAACTATTAAATATTAAATCGATATTCGTACACATTTTGCTAATAATAAATAAATATTTGAAGCTTACTAAACATAATTTGTTTTAAAAGTCAACTAACGTTTTTTTAAGACTTTAGTTACAAAATATGCTAAATGCATAGGTGTTTTAAGCAAATCATCGTTCTAATTACTTTTACATATGAATGAAAAATTTTAAACCTGTATCATATATATTTCAAAATTATATCTACAACTTATTTAAAAGGGTTTCATTTTACTAATTAAAAGTTTCCTGGGTTTTCCCGAATTCTATGCATTACAAATCTTAATACTCTTTCTGTATTTAAGATAAAAATTAAATTTTAATAAAGGTCTTCTATAAAGTACAAAATTGAACTGTGCATGCAGTAAGAAATAAACTTGCATTTCTTTCATTACATAGAAACGCATACACAAAATTGACAATCTTTTTTAAATAAAAGTGTTAGTAAACCTTTTATATAAAATACAATCAATTTATAGATATCTGAAAATATCTGCATAGTCTTGCAGAAAAAAATTTTAACTGATCCAATTTGAACGAAAAATATTTGAAAAGATATAAGTGATTTTATAACACTATATATACGGATGTTGATCCTATACCTATTTTTACT
>CM063505.1:7307647-7320147 GCA_032207245.1 Pardosa pseudoannulata
TTTAAAGGTTACACACAAAAAAAAAACTGTATTATGATGACCTATCGATATTTAAATTGATAGTTAAAAAAATGAGGTTATATGGTTACTAAACTGCTTATATCAGTAATCCTGAATGTAAACTAAATTGTACATTATATTTTCGGGCATACCAATGACCCAATTCAAACTGTACCATATTATTTACAAAGTTTATTTATTTTTTTATATTATTAAAAAATCTTAAGACTTTTAAAATTCAACATTAAATATGACTTTGAAAATATTGCTGTCATATGAATAAAAAAAATCTGATTTGGATGAATAATACATTATTTATTTGTACACTTTTTAAACACAATTTATTTTTTTATAATGAGCACCTGATGTGGAAGCATATGATTTCTAAAAATTATTCAGTCTTCAAGCTATTCTGTCTACTAAATAACACATTTTATATTCTTAAATTATGCTCATTTTTATTCCCACATATATTTTGCCACGAATATCTTTGTTAGAACTAACTTGGTTAGGAGTTTTTCTATGCCATGTTTGAAGCCAACGTCATTTATCATACTTTTCTGCCTCGGGACATAAATTAAGGATTAGTTTGATATCTTGATATTATATCTATATCATCCCCATTGACTACGATCAACAGAGCTTAACTACTCTGCTAAATGCCCACTGCTGGCGACCAGTTTTTTCTGTACGAAAATAGAGGTATTCTAATATTTGGCATAATGCTCCTTTCTAAGGGAAGAGATTACTTTGAAACCTATTTCTTAATATTATTCATTCAGGCACCAATATTTAATAATCGTTTAACTTAATAAAATTTGTCAATCAAGTGACTCTTAAATATTAATACGTTTTTATCATAGCGCCTAATACTGAATTCTTAAATAATAATAAATCCGGAGATAATTATCTATGTAGTAAATAAATAAATAATTAATAATAAATAATTAATAAATAAATAAATAATCAATATATAATAATATAAATAATTAATATATATAAATAATATATAATAAATAATAAATAAATAAATAATTAATAATAAATAAATAATGTTAATAATTATTTTTTTAGACTTGAGAAATAAATATTTGTAAGAGGAATGAATTATTTAAAAAGTATACTATGCGATTAAACACATTATATTTCTAATTAAATAGGTGTAATAATTTTACTTAAATAATTGTTGCAATATAACTCTTGAATACATGGACATTTAATATTACTATTCATTTGAAAGAATACTGCTGCAATAATATAACAAACACTATGCATAACTAAAAAATTTTTCGCTCATAATTTACTTCAAATATTTTGAAACGGTAGTATATTTTTAATATGAAATACACTGGAAAATTTACAGTGTACAAATACCATCATACTGTCTATAGGATGTAATATTTTACATTGAAAATACTAACTGCTTTATATGAACTCGTGTACTTAATCTCAAAACAACAATACGCATAGTTAAATAAAATTGCTTTATGTTGGTAAAATTTTCACACAAAAAATCTAAACCATATATTTGATAGTGAAAAGATACTTTACAAAAAGTAAAGTATAAAAACCTATGAATATTTTAAGTGAAAATTTAGTTATCAAACTATTTTAGGATAAAACCCAACTAAGCCCTCCAAATTTGTACCTTAATCTTAGAACGAAATCTTAACCTTGCTTCTTCAAAGTTCATTTAACATAAATATCAAACAGCTGAATTCTTTGAAATTGGGAAAATAGTTACTTGTTGTATTCACTAAAGCAATTTTTCTCAAACTTTTAATCCTAAGGAACCTTTTTCTTGCCACCGTCAAAGCAACGTAACCCCCAAATAAATATTACTAGGAGAAACTTAGGACATATTATTTATCACAATCAAACATAAAAGTAAACAAATGGTTCTCAAACTTTTAATCCTACGAAATCATTCTCTTGCCACGGTCAAAGCAACGTAACCCCTAAATAAATATTACTAAGAGAAACTTAGGATATTATTTATCCTGATTAGTCAAACATAAAATTAAATAGATGGTTCTCAAACTTTTTAATCTTTGGAACCCTTTTTTACCAGAAACATATGAATGGAAACCATAAATAACTACTTAAATAGGAACTAAGGGCATATTATTAACCACACATTAGAAATCAACATAAAATAGTAGACCAATGTTTTTTAAACTTTTTATCCTACGGAATCCAATTTCTCACTACATACATATCAACGGATCTTTAAATAAATATTACTTAAGGAGAAACAAAGGCCCTATTATTATTACTGATTAGACATAAACATAAAAGCTGTTTAGTATGATGCAGTAAAAAAGTAAGATAATGCTTAAAAAAGTAGACATGAAAACAATAATTTTTTAAATGAAATACATTGATCAGTATTTCAATATTTCAACACTTCTTGTGTTGTACTGCAGCGTGTGGTTTAAATGTGGTCACTTTTCACTGCCCTATCTTTGCGGTTCTGGAGTTTCAGTAATTGGTGTTAATTCTATATTCTAGCATTCAGAAAAAATAGAGAATGAGTTTACGTACCTTTATTATTATAGTATTATGGCATATTATTAAAAAGTATTTTGGGAACCCATAGAGGGTAGTTGCAAAACCCTAGGGTTCCATAGAGTACATTTTACGAAATACTACACTAGATCATCCTTTCAATACTAGAAAGAACAAAAAGTTACAGATATTTCTTTATTTTTTTTCTATTTTTATAATAAATGTAGTATTTTTATACCAAATACCTTACACTTGTATTCACCATAAAATTATTTCAAATACGAGAAATAGTTGTTTAAGACATCTTTTAATTATTTTGTATTTTTATAATAAAAGCAGTATTGTTATGATAACAGATTTTTGAGATTTTCTTATATTTGTATTCACTAGAGCATTAATTCAATTATGAGATACTGTTGTTCAGAATTACTGTTTTCTATCTAATTATAAAGTTAATGTTAAGTTGATTTTCTTAATATTTGCAAATCAAATTAACAAGCAACTAAAAATGTTCAGAGATTTTATTTGCAAATCAAAATAAGACGTAACATAAACTGTTAGTTTTAATAGCAGAGTTCAAATACTAATACTACTTTTTCCTTTAACACCAGATTTACGGATGTTGATCCTATACCTATTTTTACTGAAGTAAGCTAATTTGACTCATAAAAGAAAATGGAAGTTTTTTGCAAAGAAAATAGTTCCAAATTACTTTAAATGAAATTTTATTATAAAAAAAATCACGGAAATCACTTTTTACATATAAAATCTGTTTTTGAAACTCATTTTCCGCAAACATTTCTATTCCATTTAGCACAATGACTTCTACATCTGTTTCTTTTGCAGGATTGTGAAACTTGACAATTCTTCCGTTCGTCAGTAGCATGAATTTCTGTCATTGGAATGGAAGTGTTCTCGACTTCTTCTCTGTACTTACTTTATACTATACTTTATATACTTTATACTTTATATTTACTTTATACTATACTTTATATACTTTATACTTACTTTATACTATATTTATTACTATATTTATTTATTTTCATATACATTCTATAAGTCCAATTGAAAATAGGTATATCCCATTTGATAATACGAAATGAAGAGGTCTGCGGGCAAGAGGAATGAAAGTTTACATATATTTTATTACTTAACTAAAAACCAACGTATGTTTTGGAAAACTGATATTAAAGTTATATATATATATATATATATATATAGTTATCAAATATTTAACGAGTCAAATTGGCTCGGTCCGTAAATCTAGTGTTAATTAATAGTCTAACATGCCTTAATTCTAAGTCACTTTGGGGTGGTGAGTAAATTTTCTAAAGTAGATGTTAATTAATTCACCATGAAATTTACCCATTCCAAAGTACTGTTCTCTGTAAAAATTAATCTAGCTGCAATGTCATACCAACTCCTTTCTTTCAGCCATTCTTTCCGTGAACCACAGACAAAAGTCCAATTAAACTAAAATAATTGCATTTTCTGTGGTTTTAATTAATATTCCCCTTAATTATAATCTTAAAAAATACAATGACAAAATGAATTCCTTCCAAATTTTTTGAATTCCTGGACACCTACCTTGTCCCTAAATTTCCATCGTTTTTTATATGAGGTTAGGTGAGTCATATGCACCTAAAATGATGTTTTTTTTATCATTATAACAACGTTATAACTTAATTAAAATTTAACAGTTTGAAATGAAAATTATTAAATTTAATAAGAAGGACGTAACAGAAAAAGGGAGATTTATATGGTAATAAATTAATGATAAAATAATAAATGAAATAATTTTAGGAGCATAATGCTTTTGGGTGGATGAAGATAAGAATTAAGGTATTCTTATGCTAAAACGTGTTAAAAATATGTATTATATCTAATACAGAATTTAATGATATAGCTGAGTAATAGCGTTAAAATACGATAAATATTAAAATTAACATAGAAACCACATACTAAAATTGCAAAGGTTAAAAATGAAGGACACTTAAGATAGTTTAAAATATTTTAGTGGCAATATTAAGTTATAAATATTACAGGAAAAGTAAATAATGATTTATATACTTAGTAGAGTTAAATTAATTACCTTCTAGAAAATTTAAAATTTTTTACTTACTTTCTAGTACTTCTCAAAGTAGTATTTCTCAAAGCTTTCTCTGCAATAGATGCAGGGTCCACTTACCACATTTTCCAGCTGGCATATGGCTCAGTTTTACCCATCCGATGTAAGCTACTTTATATTGTTAAATTCGCTGACTAAGTTGCTTGTCCCTTGAAAAAATTCTATGTGTTACTCTCTTTGGGGTCAAACCCTATTCCAGATCGTGTTTTGATGTTCATTCCCTCGTCTGCCTTTGGCCGTTAAGCATGTCTTTTTTAGCAGGTGTTGAATAAAATTTAAGTTCAGATTTGTGTCGTTCTCTTTCAATGTGGCCCGACTGCATACTACTTCAACAGTCTAGCTGTCTAGGCTTCTCCTTTCCCAGCAAGCATGGGCAAGTAAATACAATCGGGCGATGTGACCGGCCGTTTTATTTTCGCTATATTACATATTAGAAATGTGCCTTTGATGAAGGAGTTATTGAAAAAAATATAGGTTACATATAAATAATTAATTGAGAATAAACTTGTTTTATCAAATCTCCGACGATTGCATTTTTCTCAAATATAATATTTTAATTCCATTACGATTATCCTATTTAAATCGAATTGATTATTTTGAGTAATACTAAATTGTTAAAATAGAAAATACATATACATGGTAAAAACCCGATATTGGACATATCTCAATTAATTAAACTTTTATTTACTTAAAACGCACCTTTCCAGTCCCATCTAATTCCTTACAATACAGCTGATATTATATACCAAACACGTCTGAGAAATTGTTATTCATTTAGCACTACTCGGAGAACACATGTAGGTTTATAAATGCTACGGGAGCGAGTAACATTACTCCCTTCCCCCCTCCCGGAAGGTAACTCATCAATTAGAAGCATAAACCAAGGAGAAGATTCTCAAGCTGGACCTACTGCCTACCACTGGAGTTCCGAACTTACAGCTGTCCGGTTATGAGATCAAAGCCTTTGTCGACTCAGCTTATTCTAAAAATCACTAGTCCTAATATTCACATTTTCTATGTAATAACGTCTAAGTAAGGAGCACTGGGAATAAAGAATGATAATTTTAGATAATTAAGGGGGAAATTGGGTTATTTGTGGCATTAGAATGATATTCTTAATTTATAGTGGCATTTTTTCGCTATATACAGTACGAAGAATTTGAACAATGGTGTTTTGGTGCTATCATAGAATGCTTGTTCAAAATTTAGTAATTTATTATAAATAGGGGAGATTTATAACAGAGATTAATAAATATTAATATATATATATATATATATATATATATATATATATATATATATATATATATATATATATATATATATATATATATATATATATATATATATACACACACACACACACACACACACACACACACACACATATATATATATATATATATATATATATATATATATATATTATATATATATATGTTACTTTGAAAGGCCAAAATTGGTGAATGTCGACATTCACCGGCGAATGTCGACATACATCAAATACCTCAGTGAAAGACCGAATATTTTATTATATTCTTATATATTACTATCACCGGTGTATGTCGACAATCTCCATGCACTGGTGATAATGTTGAAAAAAATATTTTTGTTACGTTTTTAAATCATACTTTATTTTTTAAATATATAATGATATATGTCAAAATAGCACATACCATGAATGAATACTCCAAAGTCCCCGTGTCCATTCCAAAGAAAAATATGAAAGAGGAGCTTAAACCTAGTACACCTTCTATCAAGCATTGACTAAACAGCACAAGTTTATTTCTATTAAAAAAACGGCCGAAAAAAATAATCTTCTAATGCATGGAACGAAAATGTTACAAACCTTAAAAAGAAAATATTTTCCTGCTCAAATTGATGACACTGGGCGAATACCAGTCCCTGATGTCGACCGTGGTCGTACAGACGCCCGAACTGTATTGGCGCTTGTTATTGAAATAGAAGATTCCGACTTTTATAAATTAGAAAACAAAAACGGTATCCTCAAGCAGCTTTATACCCGCAATCAGTTTATATTTTGTAAAAAAAAGGTTACTTTCCATAGATGAGATTTCTTCTCATGAAATGTAGCTGAGAGAAGCTCCTGCAACTAATTCGAGAAGTAGAGGGTATGCATATAAACGCTGTCATTGCAAAAAGAAATGTTTCATTACTGAATACCATTGTAAATGTAAGGGACTCTTCTGCAATTCAAATTTATATAACAGTTTAAATTGTTGCTACAAATAATCTAGTATAACGTCAATCAGATAATTAAGTTGACTATTGATATGATTTTCTGTTCTAAGACTGTTCGGTTTGTTTTAAGTTCAACAGTGACATGTGCTAGTACTTTAGATTTGACTGAATTAAGGAGAAGAAAATATAAATATTCGACATATTCAACATTCACCATTAGTGCAGGGTGAATGTCGACATTTACTGGTGTAAATCAGAAATAACGGTATTTAGTAAACATTTTGGATATATACCAAACGACTACATGAATGTTGACATTCACCGGTGAAAGTCGACAATCTCCAGATTTCGATCTTTCACCGTAACATGTATATATATATATATATATATATATATATATATATATATATATATATATATATATATATAAATATATATATATATATATATATATATATATATATATGTATATATATATATATATATATATATATATATATATATATATTAACATAATTATATTGTAAATGATACATTTTTGAGCAGATTGCTTAAAAACAAAATAAATTATCTTTTAAATTACTCTGACTCTTAATTCAGTTATTATATAGCAAAATAAAACATAAAATGCTTTTAACCAATATGCCATATGTATTGCTTAGTATTTACCATAAAATTTGCCATTTATAAGCTATAGATTTTCTTAGATTACATTCTAAATGCATACCTTAATAAACAGAAAGATATTCAATATCTAAAAATATATTCCGTTCGTATAAGAATATTTCATAGAATTCTATCGTATTATAGGGTTTCATTTTATTCTGAAGTTTTCCGCTTACAATACTGTAACAAGTACATTTATACATGTAGATCTTGAGATTCAAATCGGCAGTGTATTGTTAGTTTCTGATACTTGAGGAACAATTTTCGAAAATAAAATTTTACAAACATAAAGGCTATAAAAATGATTTTGTATTCGGCAAAGTTTAATCTTAATATTAGACATAGTTAAGAATACATTAAGAAAATTCAATTAATCCATTGGAAAGGTCAAATATCAGCTTTCTTATTAAATTTATTAAACTTATTGACTTAATAAACTTAAAATACTAAGAAGAACAGTGAAAATTGAAAAGCGATTTTGCAAATTATCAACATTCAAACAAGTCATGCAACGGTCCGAACATATAAACTTAATTATAAACAAATGAAAATTTTCAGCCATATATAGAAAACATTCATTTTTTCGAACCATTTTGTTTATTTTTTAAAGCGGTTCTTATAATTAATTTGGAGTTTTTGTCCCGGTTCATTCTCCTTATTTTTTCAAAATATATTATAAACATCTATGCGTTGAATTCTCTAGGAAAAAATAATTGTATATCTAAATCATGTTTTTATAATCTGAATTACCTTGAAAAATAGATACACATAATTATTTTACTGTATATTAAAAGTGAAAATATGTAGGAATCTATGAAAGATTAAGTCTCAAGTAGAATATGAAGATTTTATTGTAAAAACAAAAATATTATTCAACATTTATCTCATTGATGAGATTGGATATGATTAATTCCGTAAGACTTTAAAGTATACGTATACAATGTGCGAGTGAAAGGTTTCGTACTTATATCAATCAAACTATGTGGTTCAACTTATGTCAATTAGATCACAAACTTTAATGTCAATACACAGTTTCCAATTTGTAAATATTATACAATTTGAATATAAGGAAAACGAACCAAAATTCATGAAATGGAAAAAAAAATGAAAGTTCTGAAACAGTTTTCAATTTGTCAATAATATATATTATTTAAGGAGCAAGGTTAAATATAAAGCAATTCTTTTTAATGCAAATTCTTTATAAATTCCAAATTATATAGATACAAAAAAAAATGAATGATTCCAGTAAATGTATTCATTTATATTTAATATATGTTTAATGATTATTAAAATTATATTTTATTTATTATATAAAACTTTAAATTATTATCAGAGTTTATAGAATTTTAAAGTATTAAGAAAATGTGCTTTAAAAATGTAAACAGAATTTAAAGAACACTAAATTAGTTCACATGGAAGTCATAATAGTTATTCAGATTCTAATAATTCCTATACTGAATAACAATAAAAAATGGGAGATAAGTAATTTGTTGCTGTCGAACTAAGAGAAAAATTAATAGTATACAGGGAAAATTTTAAAGTAAGTGTATACAGTTATAAAACGTATTCTGGAAAATAAATACATAATAAACTATAATTATAATTATATTGACAATATAAACAAAACCTTTATTTTGTTAAATTTCTTTTATATTCAATACATTAAAGTTTAAATTACCTTTACAATATAAAATTAACCCCTTCCGGTAAAATGACGAGTCTAGCTCGTCATTAGTTTTTCATTCCATACCGCACAATGACGAGCTACACTCGTCATGCGATTAAAGTTACTGTTAAATATGATAATTAATTTAGTTTAAAATTTCTAGTGTACTGAATGTGGCAACACTTTTATCACTTGTGAAAATCACAAGTCACTATTGCATATTGTTTACTTAGAATTTCTTGGTACAAGTCATTGCCAAATTAATGAGTCAGAGTAAAAGAAAACCTACTAAAAATGCCGTGTGTGTTACAAGAATCAAATTAAAAGTGAGACTACTTGGCGGTGTAAACAATTAAGAATTCCTTTGCACTTTGTTTTGAAAAGTACCACTAGCTTGAAGACTATTATCTGTATACCTTATTAATGTTTTGCTTTGATATTTTCTTAATTTTACTGTTTCTGATATTATTTAACACTATGTAAAAAGTGGATTTTAATTAAGAATATGTAAGAATTGTAAAATGAAACAAGTTTTTTAAATAAAAATTAAATGGTTATTTCATGCACAGTTTTTCATTATAAAATCATACCGGAAGGGGTTAAGCAAGTAATAATATAAGCATTTCAAAACAATGGTTTAAATACAGAAAAAATATACATTTGTTTGAAGACATGTCATTTGCTCCGCTGGTATAGAAACAGGTATACATTAAATATAGATAGCTATAGCTTTGAGAAGTTCCAAAATAATGAAGAAGAGAGCGAAGCGATGAAATACCTAATTTGAACAACATATTTACACAGCCAGATGTGTTTATATCATGAACTTATTTTAATTGGCATATTAGACGAATAAGTTGAAATAAGTCATGAATATATAATATCAGAATGAAATAAATTCGATAATATGTGTAGAAATATGTAATTACACGCATCTTTAAACCGAAAAACAATTTCCGAGATGGAATCGGATATCATTGGAAGGGCACTTGTAGGTACGCCCAGCCTTTTACCACCAATCCATCAAGATACAGCCGAACGATGATCGATTGGTTAGTGTGATGGCCTTCGGTACCGGAGTTCGCGGGTTTGAATCCCACAGTGTCATAGATGTTCGTAGCCGTTCGGAATCGACTTTAAGCTGTAGGTCACGGTCTCATTAGCCCTCGTATTGCAAAAAGTAGCCCATAGCACTGCAAACCAAAGCAAATCATCTAGATGTATTTTAAAAGGTGAAGAAGAAGCATAACAAAAATCATACAGCTATTGTTTATTAAAAATTTATTTTTATTTATTTGTAAAATTGTCACTTATATGATTAAGCGCCAGATTCAAGTCAAATGCGTATCTGTCGTATCTTACCTACCTTCCGCAAACTTGCGCAGGAAAGCAAGTTTCGGGTTTGGTTTGGAGAGCTGGGGTCTACTTTTGTATTACGGAGGTTAATGAGACCAGGATTTACTGCTTCAAGCCGGTTCCGACCGGCTAAGAACATTCATGATTCAGTTGGATTCGAATCTACCGGAGTTCGTGGGTTCGAATCCCACTGGGATATGGACGTTCGTAACCTTTCGGAATCGCCTTTAGGTCCCGGTCTCATTAAACCTCGTATTGCAAAAGTAGATAGTAGCTTTCTAAACTAAACCCAACCAAATCTGAAACTTGCTTATGTCTTCAAGTTTGGAGGATGAGATACGAGCGATATGCGTTTGATTTGAATTTGGCTCCTGGTCATGTATTGTCATTGAAGATACATTGGTTTGTAGAATTTCATCCCAAATGGAGATCATTAAGATAGAGAAACATTGATGTCAAGATTTCGAGAAAGACCAGAAAACTTTCGAGAGAGAAGAGTCAAAGAGAAAATCACCAGATAACAAAGATATCAAAAAGCCATTTGTATGTTTTAATTGCCTTTGATGTTATCGATAGAGAAATAAGTCTAAAGAGACACAAATACCAATGCAAAAAGCCATGGTATACTGACCCTGAAATATACGGACATACATAGAAAGTTAAAAATTTATAAAAAAGCATGGGAAATATCAATTGCGTTAGTTTTTAAGAGTAACCGTCTTTATATATAAGCATTCGTATGAACATGCATTGACATAATGATTGAAATACATTTCCTATCCTAGTGTATCTAAAACGTCTGTATTTAATAAAATTTCTGAATATAACTTTTTGAAGATAGAATATTTTACAATAATTATGTAAAAAAGTTTTGAAGAAGAAAACAAATAAAAAAATGCATTTTCATGCATAGGAAATATTCATCGGGAAGAACCTAAAGATAGAATAATTCTGAGACATAATACTTTACCATAATATTGTAAAAGTAAGAGAAAAAATACACAACAGAAGCCACATCAAGTAGACAGATTGATATAATGGGTACAAGATAACTTTCATGTTACTGGAAAGAATATGGTAATAAAACCAGTATTTATTATCAGACTACATAAATATGCTATTATATAAAAAATATTATCCAGTATTAATCTTGATCAGAAAATAAAAACTCTATCTTACTGGATGATGCAAATATATTGGATATTATGCAGTTTTAGTGAATATTATTTATCGTTTGCAAACAAATGAAAAAATAATAAAACAGTCTTAACAACACGTGATTTACTAGCTTTCACGTACTTCTATAAAAAGTGTTGTTCAGTAATTCGGAACATCTTTCTCTCATATATTTTGTAGAATAAAACTAGGAAAGGGTAAAATTTATTACTTATCAAATTACTCGAAGAACTTTTTCTCTGGATCTTGGAAAACTAATTCCGAAAGAGTATAGAAATAAAATACATTTTCCGTAAATAAATTCCCTGATTTCAATATATATTCTTATTGCTACTCATATATTGACTTTTTAACACCGTAATACATTTAAAGATGGTTATTTTTAGTAAAGTGAACTTTGTGAGATGAGGTAATATTATTCTATTACTAGTAAGAAATTTCCCTGGAATATTAATATCATAAAATACACTCTAGAAGATTAAACTATAAAATATATTGCAATACGTATTTATGTATATTTGTATATATGTATATATGTAAGATAAATTATACATATATTAATTATTATTTAGAGCTTTTATAACTAAAGAATAAGGTTTTCATAAGTAAAAATTGTAAAACTTTATGAACTAAAAAATATTTTGTCAACTGATGCAGTTTTCTTTTTGCCTTCATTACTTAAACATTTACTTATTATTTTTCTTATTTATTTAATAACTAAGCCAACCAAATCATTGGAAATTACTTTAACATTTGTATCGTAAATTACAACCTCCTTCTGAGTTAGAAAAATCAATA
>CM063505.1:7327647-7345147 GCA_032207245.1 Pardosa pseudoannulata
AATTTTTTTACAATTACCAAATGACGTGGAGCACACGACTAAAAATTTTTAATTATTCTGACATACAAATAAAAAGCTATCAAAATGGCATACCAAATAAATACTAGAAAAATACTGTTGCCAACTTTTTATTCAAAAGGTTAACAATAACCAAAGAAGCATGCTTCCTTTTTTCATTTTTTAATGACAAAACATAATATAAAAATGTCTCAAAATTCCTAATCTAAAGTGCATAAAAGGTGCAGAGATATTTCAAAAATATAGATTTCTGAAACGTTTTTAATAGCCTAAACACTCAAAACACGGTCGTAAAATGGGTTTATAGTATTTTTTCTCAAAAATGTTATGACTTAATACTACTTAAAAAAAAAAGTAATGCTCAACTTTTATATGAACTTGAAAGTAATGCTTTCTCGTAATAAGGTACATTCGAGATGTAGTGAAATGAAAAAAATAACAAAAGATTTGTCCTTAAAATTTATTCCTCTTATATAAATATTTTCGATTTCAGATGTAGAATTACTACCTGAAAACATATCGTTAAACCGTTTTACTTTATTTTTTCTCTGTGACCTTCAATATCATAATAAGGTAAGTATTACAATTTTATTAGCAAAAGGTTAATGTCTAGAAGCCATTGTACGGAAATAACACATTTCTTTAAGAATCACAATATTCAAAACATTTGAAGAAAATTACTTATATGAGACGAAAATAAATCATGATCTTTAATCCAAGAAGATCCAAAGTTTACTTTACCACCTGCAACAAATCGATATATTTACTCAGAGGCTTTAGTCAGATTTGGAGAACGATAAACTCTAATTGATTTAATAGTGCTGGAATCTTAAGGGTGTTATGGGACTGATAGAAGTTTTATTTATATTTATATTTTGCTTGAGTTGGTCCCACAAGATTAAACTTACATTTTGGACAGTTCAATATGAAGTCCTGAGTTGCGGCTAGAGAGATAAGTTACGAAAAAGAATTTAAAATGAACTATGGATTGAAGCCGGATACCAAACAAAACTTTATCAAATCGCTAAAATAAAATTGAACTCAAATATTTTTATATTTTCGAGTACCGTACCTTATGTATATATATATATATATATATATATATATATATATATATATATATATATATATATATATATATATATATATATATATATATATATATATATATATATATATATATATATATATATATATATATTTATATACATATATATATATATATATATATATTATATATATATATATATATATATATATATATATTTATATATATATATATATATATATATATATATATATATATATATATATATATATATATATTATATATATATATATATATATATATATATATATATATATATATATATATATATATATATATATATATATATATATATAAATATATATACATATATATATATATGTATATATATATATAAAGAAATATATATATATCAGGAAAATTATGAGGGGTTTAAAAAAGGGCTAAAAATTCTCCCGTCATTTTGCATTCTCCTTTTTAACCCCTAACATAAGTTCACCGCTGGAGCTACAGTTTATGCCCTCACAGAAGGGGTGTGACCAATTATAACACTACATGGCCCTAGAGGAAAATTTAGAAAATTTCTAAATAAAAAGGTTGTACACACTGTCGGAGGCAGATATTATTCCCACAGATGTTGACCCAGATGATAAGGGTCTTGTACATATAACTTCATGCTAGCTGACCGAGTTTGTAATGTCCCTATGATGAAGTGGGAACCCGTCCTCCTACGTTTTCTTAATAAATTTCTTTGGCTAAAACTGTATCATTTTTATGGCCATGACTCCAACCAACCATCAAGAAGTTTGTCTCATTATATATATATATATATATATATATATATATATATATATATATATATATATATATATATGTCGGATTCCAGTAAACGAGACTAGAATCATGACATCATCTTCATATCTTTATTTAAATCTCAAACTACACTACTAGACAATCATTTTTAATGGCATCTCACATTGGCGCCCAACTTCTAACAAAGGCAGGCTTAACTGCTTCGGGGTGCTACAGGTCTGACCGTGGACTGTGCATGTTGCTCTCTGCTCTAGATCACTGCGCGTGTGCCGTATTTATGTGGCTAACTCCTCACGCCGTGTCATTCTCAGTAAAAGAATCCCTAATTAAAATCTCTTAAAATTAATCTACATTTTAAATCCTGACATATATATATATATATATATATATATATATATATATATATATATATATATATATATATATATATATATATATATATATATATATAATATATATATATATATATATATATATATATATATATATATATATATATATATATATATATATATATATATATATATCAGTGGCGTGCAGTCCATATGTGTAGGGTGTGCACTGCACACCCTGGCAAAATTATGAGGGACAATAACTTTTTGCATCTATGTCTATCTATCTTTTTATGGTATAAAATAAATCTTATTTATAATATATTCAAATATTATGCTTAATTCTTTGCTTGTATTCTCGCAGTGCGTGCGGTACTAGGTGCTGCACCACGTAGCGCGTTCAAAAGCAAACAAACATAGGAAATTCTGATATGTACGCATTTTGCACTAAATTGAAAATAATGCTTTATAATTATGAGCTACTGAAGAAGAACACTATACTATGGCGCTGAGGCAAGTGCAGCTATTATTCCTGCACTTGGCATTCTGAATTATCCGAAGGTACGGTTTATGAAGCGTTGTATTAGAACGGGGACTTTTTTTTTTTGACTGAATAACTGGCCATACGGTTTTGCAGAAGGTTAATGTTTAAATTTATATATTGTAAGATTTTGTTTTCTTAAAAATATAAGAGAATTATTTCATCAATATAAAGTGAAATGTTTTAGTGCTGTAAATTAATTTCGGTGATGTATTATATTTATTGAAATAATTAGCTGAAAAACAATGTTGTTTTGTTTAAAAGAAACGAATTTAACAGAACAGTCCAAATTTTACCATTCGTTGTGTCTTACACACACAATGTAAGTTATATTATGTAACAACATATTCCTGGAATTGTTCTTAAAAATTGTCAAGATGTTTTTCGCAGAATATATGATTTTCAAATGTTAAAAACAATTAATAAATATAATTTATTCCACTGACTGAACAAGAAACAGTTCGCTCTGTTGTGCCAGCTTGCAGTGAAATCCTCTGCGCGTGGAATAGACGTTTGGTTTGTCGGCACCTCAGCGGCGGGCGCCATGTTGTGCTACGTTTTCTGAACATATAAGTTTTTCGTGGAAGCCCGAAGCGATGCTTTTCCGACGCCAATGTGATACCATACTACAAAAGACATGATTTTTGCGTCAGTGCTAGTAGAATTCTCCTAAGTTTATCTCTTTTGTATAGTTATAAGTCGACTACTCGTAGGTAAATATTTTATTTACTGTAATCTTTAAATTTATATTCATGTTAAATAACCCTTTTCAGAATGGAGAACTCAGATGTCTCAATAATTAAAGATTTATTGGAATATCCGTGTTCTCTGCACACCTTGCATGAAATCCTACCGCACGGCACTGATATATATATATATATATATATATATATATATATATATATATATATTTTATTTTAGCAAGGATAAATAAATAAAAAATTAATTTTAAATCTAAATTGATTTTTTAATCAACCTTCTCGTTCTATGGTTACGCATCGACTGATGTAAAAACTAGTTTTTATTTGTCTAAATGTTTCCAGAATCTATGTAGTAGATAGGAAAATGCGGTTTCGTTTTCCTGTATATATTGTTATTTTTACACCCACAAACAAACCATGTTGTTACACTAACCCGTACTAATACGTGTCCACCGCTTAAGTATCAATCGTCAGAAAACGTACTAGTACGTTTCCCGCATACAATGTGTTAAAAATAGGCAAGTATCCAAATTAATTACAATAGTTTTTGAGAATTACCAATATAAAATTTTTAATTTACTGATATATTTTGTAATTTACCAGTACAGAGCTGGCCAATATTTCAAGCCTCAGTCACTACTACTGCTATTATCCCTTTCTTTCTATTAAGATCTCTTGGTGAAACGTAAATATTCTTAAGATTTTTTTTTAAACACGTAAAAGATTCAGCATTCGTTAACACTAGAATGAATAAGTATTTCAACAGTGAACAGCATAAAGGGCTGTTAGAGAATATTTCTCTGATCAACAATACGTCAACACGTTACAATGTACGTTAAAAATCATTACAAGTATTTATTACTGAGACCCTAGCATTGCCTGGGCTATCATAGTTAATATTTTAATTGAATTATTAAACCATTTTGCAAGCCTGTTGTTTACCAGTTGGAAAGGTAAAAAATGATGTATATAAAAATTAATTTCAACGATGCTCGATTATAAAAGAATAGGAGCATAAAATCTTTCACCACATTTATTTTTCTCCTCTTTCGTAACCTTATTCTAATTTTATTTTTATCAAAATTTAAGAATAATGATAAGTGTTGCCAAATACTAAAAGTAAAAGTTTCACAAGCATTTACAAAATAACATCTACAATTTCTGAAACATTTTAAAATTAATTATTTACATTTAAATCACGTTTAAATTATGATTTAAATCAATTACTTCTAAATTAAATATACCGTTACATTTATTCTTTCTCCAGTAACGAACTTTACTTTGGAAGGGTTAAAAACAAGTAATATAAAAATACAAAACATCAGATTTGGAAGTGTAACGGTATCTTAAGAATTCTACTAGATCTAGATTGTCTTAAAGCTGATTTGATTTTAGGTTGTGTCACCACTGAACTGGTTGATTCTCAAATGGCGAGGACACACACTATTTACACAGTTTGGGGTTTTTCTTGTTCAGTAAGGCGTTGTGGTAGGATATATCCTGGCTTCAATCTGTCTACTGTTAAGTTTACGTCTTTACTCTTTGTCTAAATCGCATATTATGCAGAATTTAAGAGATACAAAATATTTTTCTATTGTATTTATTTGATTCTACGAATAATGTATCTGACTAAAAACAAAATTCATGTAATGCGATATGTCTTCATTAATTCTATCAAGAAATACAGGATTTAAGACAGCTTCAGTGATAATATCAAAACGGACGAAGGCGTATAGAATTTGTGTGACTAACAAGAAATGACTTAAATATTTTTATTTAATTTTTTGCCCTTATTTATCATTGGTCTCTACATTGCCACAGATTTTGTTGACCGTTTTATTACGGGAGTACCATATACGTGGTCGACATTACTCCCTATGAAGTGACACAACAAATATATCTAAGCCTTATTCGGAAACCGAACGGGTGGGAGCATAATACAACCTATATACAATCAGGGTGGCTGTCTTCATTGTTGGTTAGCAATTTGAGGACAGTACTACGACAACAGAGAAAATTTTCCCTGTACGAGCTTGAATTTTTGTGTTGATTGAAAATTCCATGATCAGCTCATAGTTTTTATTTGATACTAATGTAGCAAATATAATTTTACAAACGCAGACCTTCTGTGGTTATTGTCCAGCAAATTAAAATTTTTGTTGAATGAGCTCCTTGCTGGAGATTACTTCGTTACAAATGTAAAAGAATATTAAAAGACAAGCATGACACAGGTGATCTACGAAAGCAAATGTTGTGCATGCTGTGGACTCAAAGCTATCTACAATCATAAATACACTGAAAAAAAAAACTATAAAGTGGAAACAAAATACAGGAGACATGACTGAATATTTTTTAAGTCTAGACTCTATAAAAACATTTAAATTCGTAGATCACTTCAAGTTTCTCTAATTCAATTCTGCCTAAAATTAATAGAATATAGCTGTAGTCATAAAAAAAGAATTTTGACGTAGTTCATGAAGCTCATCTGACAAGTGAGCTGTTTTGTTCAATCACAAGTATACAAGGAGAATGTCTTACCTCTACTGGTGCACTCATCGGAGGGAACAGTTCGATAGGGTCAGAACTAGGTTCTTTGGTGGCCTTCGTGGAAAACTGATTCGCGCCCCTACTACCAAATAGAGTGGAAAATACGTAATTTTTATCAGTGTAGCATATATTCAGAATACAGTCAACTTACAGAATAAATGACCAATTTCATCCCTATGTATTATGTAAAGAACAAACGTGCATAACATTTTCCTAAGTTTAGCATCGATGATTTTGTCGTAGTTCAAGCTGTTTGTGGTATATTTTTCAATATACGGTATGGTTATATTCTCTGTACCAACGAGAAGCGTTGATAAGATTTTATCAGTTTCAGAATGCTAGAAGAACGTTCCCATACAGCTGTCGTTACAAACAGCATAGAAAGTTCCTCAAAGCAATTGCTAAATTTAGGTATGTATTTATTCTCTAATTCTTTAATTCTAGCTGATGAAATCTTTCTAAAATTTCGAATGAACTTATTTTCTTGAAGTCTTTCAGAATTGAAATTTTAAACTTTATTTTTGGGAAATGACCATGACTTAAAGTGTGTTTAAATGAGCAAAATTTGGAATGGAATGTCCTGTATGACAAGGGAATTAGAAAGTTTTTCTTTCATGACTGTTGTTTATTTCCGCAGTTTGTGATAAGATCCGAATAATATGAAGATCCCACTTAGATTGTTGGCATTGGAAGTCTACAGTTTAAAAAACATTTATTTGATAGTAACGTTGAAACTTAATTTACATTTTAAGCAAAATTATTTATTGCTTTCAAATTATTTCTGTACTCAAATATTATTCATTACTGGAATACGACACATTAATATTCTCTACATGTTTTAAATATATCATTTTTTCATTGTATCCTTAACTTAATGTACTTATTTATAAAAAACCTTTATCAAAACCAGTTATTCATACAATTAACAAAGAATCTCTTATCAATTGCAGTAAAATTAAAATTTCATCATTAATACTATCTTTTTTGGTACCAGATACTGCGAAAACATAATTATAATACGAAAGGTTTCCAAAAACCAAAATTAAACTAAGTAGGAGTCGTAAAACAAGAAGGAAACGTCAACTTTCTTAGAGGACTTTGAATACGAGAATCAAAACAAAACTTTCATGGCTTCACTTATTAAAAAATTCTAAATTTATTCTCAGTTTAAACCTAATGATTCCACCTCATGGTTCATATGGCAAATTAAGACTGCTTTACTTTATTAGCAGTTAGAGCTAATCGAACATTAAAAGATTTACAATTGATTAATCTGCTTAGAGAACAATGACTTGACGATTATCTCTAATTCGCTGTAATTAAATACGCAGATAATCTCTGATTAGTTATGACGGTAAATCCAGGCCTTTATTCTATTTTTTATAGCATGAAAATAGTTTGTATAAAGTACTTTGAACTTTTGTTAATTTTAAATATCATTCATTTTATAGAAAAAGAAAATATTTTTGTGCAAGTTTAAAAAATAACTAATTTGTTGTCCCATCTCGAAACATTTCAAATCTGTTCTTAACCTTGCATCAATCAACTGAATATGGTACAGAAAATGTGGCATTAACAGTTTTAAATGGAATTTAACAATTGTAAGTAGATTTAATTTGATGTTTTAGGGCCGATCTCAAGAAATTCTCTTACTGGCAAAGAGCGATTAATCTCCGTTTAAATGGAGAAATGCTTCCCACCATTGGTTGGCGCCATGGGTTAATCGCGGTTAGCTGTTAAAGGACTTCGGTGAGACCAGCCCAAAACCCCTTAAGAACCAACAAGTAAATACTATACGAGTTGCAGTTTACACCATATAGTAATTAAATCTAGCATTTAAAAATTAAAATAAAACATTCAGATCTCCTATTACTAATACGCGACGCTGGTCTCTCAATATTAACCGTAGATCATCGCTTGGAGGCGACGCTGGACTGATATGAGTGAAATCGCTGCTTACGACACGTTGTTTTCGGACGGGTTAATCTCTAATGATTAAATGGTATTGCAATTTGTTGATAGTCTATGCCTCTTACTCTGGTAGTCGCTGTTCGGTTCTAACATTCGTTGTGACGATATTTTGACGTCAGCTTGCAGCCATTTTGAGAAGAAACGATCAAGTTGACATCAAAGTGACGTCACAACGACGGTTCTAACCGAACCGTAACTTCCAGAGTAAGGGCCAATGGCATCATAATTTTTCTGCACTCATTAGTTCGTCGAATGTGACTCAAAGCTACGGGGTTTTGTCTGATACACAAGGTTTCTGATAGTCAAACTGACATCTAAGGTAAAGACACGCTAATTATTTTAATAAGTTGATGAATTATTAAACTGTTTTCCCTAGTTTCGCATGACTGAAGCAATGTTAATTTTAAAAATATCGAATTGTTTAAATTAGCTTGTATTGTAAACATGAATGACAAATTTGAAATCTGTATTTTCAATGTTTTTAAATATGCATATAATCTTATTTTTAAATTCCTTTTTTTTTTAAACTAATGAGCACTATAAATGGCTTTCCTCACCTGTTTGTTTTACTCTAAATTCCATGCGTTTATAATTCTAAAGTTATTCTACTTATTTGGTGTTGAAGAAACAAGCGTTAAGTTTTGTAAAGAGATTTTTTATAATATATATATAAGAGGATATTTGTGAATAAAGGAAAAGTGGCTTCACAATGTTGTATACTGATATAAAGAAAAAAACTGTCAAAATACTTAGTTTCACTGTATCAATATTGTTTGTATAAACTATAAATCTAGAGATGTCTAAACAACCATTTACAGATATAGGAAGCTTTAATAGATCTCCAAGAGGATTTTACAGCAAAAATATTAATGCTTGAGATTTAAAAAAAATTTACAGATTAAAAATACATTTTTTCAATAGACCTTTCCTTCTAAAACTGCTGTAACTTGAATATTAAAATATAACTTATTCCAATATTTACTGTAATACTTCGAATAATTTTGTTTTCATTTAAAAGAGTATCATGTCTATTTAAAATTAAACTTGAGATGGTTGCATAAAATTTCATGCTCGACAGCATGTCCATTGCTTTTTCTAAACTAGTTTAACTCAACAATTCGTACATCATTGTCTATAAAAGAAATATTCGTAATGGTTTTTTTCTTGCTTTTACAGTCTGTCACGCTCATTTGAAAAGGCTTTATTTTAAAGAGCTTAATTTACAGAAAACGTAATGGTCATGTAAGTGTGTAATGTTGCCAATACCTATATATTTATATACTCACGACCACTATTCCAAAAATATAAATTCAGTTTTAAAATGTTCTGCATGTGTTGGAAGCTTTTATAAGTATCTACAGAAGTGCAAAAATAATTATAGTTGCATATTAATAGGTATTTTGTATTTATTCGATGATGCTTTTAGTTTTACTGCAAGGTTAAATCTTTCAATTCTGTAGACAAATATATATTCATAGGTGTTCATTTTGAATGTATCAAGTATTTATATGGGTATAAATGCTTTTTACAACACTTGCTGTGTGTATTTTTGTGTTAACACAATCTGCATACATTGTGTATTTTTAGCCATTTTGTTTTTAATAATCATTAATCTATAAAACAGTAGCCATTCAAAACTTAGATTTTCAGTATGGAGAGATAAATGAATACTTCAAAATATTTTAGCAAGAAAAGCTTATAACGGTTTGATCACTTTTTCACTAATCGGATAAACACCTGCTGTTTAAAAGTACAGAAGACATAATGAAAGTGTTCAGCATGCATCTTATTTATACTCATAGAATTTGGTAATAACGAACTGGACATTTTCAAAAATTCCATATTTTATTCGGCAGTTTATCTTTTTACTTTAACTACATCTTTCATGTTTGTAAAAAGGTAGCTATACAAATATCAATGATCATCTAATTCCTTTAATCAACTGTTTAATCCATTGTATCGTTATTTTGAACTAAATTTTATTTATTAGTAATGATATACGTTGGTAATGATCTATTTCATTATTGTATAATTTTTGGAACTGATTGGCCATCTGAACACTTTCATATACTGAACCTGTGTGGGCAAAAATTGTTTTTAATAGAAAATTAAAATTTACTTAATTTGCGAGTGAATTTCACTCGTTGATATAACCCTAAAACTTTTTATACAGTTATAAATTTGTGTCAGTTTCATGTTTAGATGAACTAACACTAAAGAAACAATATATAATTGAAAATATTGTATGATTTATTTCGATGATTTTGAAACCGTTTCGCATCCAATTGTACCCAATGGAGATTTATTAGTATATGTGTCTTCTACAAATGCACATATCTAACAAATTTCTTTTCGGTTGGATTACTTTCAGAACTGTTCTCTATTTCGAAAGGTGAGTACTAGATATATTAAATCTAATTTCTTCACTAACATTTGATGGTTTTAATACAAATATCTTGACCGATCGAGTGAGGGTCGACCATTTTTTGAATAGAGTACTGAACTTTCCTGTTTATCGACTTCATAACTTACGAAGTCTCCGTTAACGTCCTGTCGACTGCAATGAAATACCACCCTTGAGCTAATATTTATCTATTAACGATATCGTTTAAAAATTCTCACAGTTGACCAGTGTAACTGAGTATGAATCAAATATTATTTTAAGATACAGAAAAATCAGTTTAAAAATGTTCCCCTTGCTAGGAGACTTATTTTATACTTTCAACTGCCCAGATAGTGTAGTGGTTCCATTCCTTAGTAAGGATTTGATGTAGTTTTGGTGTCCCCTCATAAGAAATAATGTTGTCTACTCCCATAATAAAATGGTCAACAAAATCTGCAGCTTGTAGAGTACAATGTTAAAAAAAGGCTCTAAATTGCGAAAAAAATTTTATAATTTTCTGATTCCCACTTTATCACTTTTTCAATGCAGACATATCGTAATGCTAAACAAGACTGGAAACAACTAGACTAGAGAACACGCAATGACTCCTAACTCCAGAGGACATCAAACCTATTTTCTGTACCATTAACGAACATGGAAGATCTTTTGACTCGAACTCGCAGCCTTGTGGATCGTTCTGAGATCGGCGCCTTTTTCGACTTATTTCCGCTATCAATTTAACTAATATGAAAATTGGGAGGGCATTAGTATAGCGAGTTTCACCGTGGACTGCTAGCGGAAGGAAACTATAAAAATGAACTGCAATGGAAGGCTTTGAGCTTACGACGTTGTTAGGTTTTCTCCAGGATTTTTTTTTACAAAAAATGCTCTGCTATAATGGGAGAAAACCATACTCCTTAGTTACATCACTCTCTAAGAGGCTTACTCTGGACGTTGCGAGTCGATTCGCACGTTCGTTTGCTCGCTTAACGTCCTTAAGCTGACGTCAAAGTGGCGTTCAGAGTAAGCCCCTATGTGTAACCTTTCCTACAAATTCTTTAGTATAAGACCGATAGAGGGCGTTGTTATCCTATTTGATTTCGGACGCTAGGTGAATTTTAAATATCTAAAAACTATATCTAGAAGAGAGTGCGGGCTGGGAATTCCTTAGCTGACGCTACCATCTAGAAGTCATGTTACAAGACACTTCAACTGAACGGGTTTTCATATTACCACTAGGTGGCGCTGTAATGGAACTTATTGGCCGCCGCTAGAGGGATTTTGACCTAAAAAATCTATAATAGCCACTGCACCTGGAAGGGAGGGCGGGTTGGGAGCTTTCTTGGTGCTCAGTTGCTTCGTCTATTATTAGTTGCAAGGACTCTTCTAGATGGCGCTGTAGTGCAACATACTTCTGGCCGCTAGAGGGCTTTTGACATACAAAATCTATAAAAGCGACTGCACCTAGAAGGGAGGGCGGGTTGGGAACTTTCTTGGTGCTCAGTTGTTTCGTCTATTACTAGTGGCAAGGAATCTTCTAGATGGCGCTGTAATGGAACATACTGGTGGCCGCTAGAGGGCCTTTGACAACCAAAATCTATAAAAGCGACTGCACCTGGAAGGGAGGGCGGGTTGGGAACTTTCTTGGTGCTCAGTTGCTTCGTCTATTCCTAGTGGCAAGGACTCTTCTAGATGGCGCTGTAGTGGAACATACTTCTGGCCGCTAGAGGGCTTTTGACATCCAAAATCTATAAAAGCGACTGCACCTGGAAGGGAGGGCGGGTTGGGAACTTTCCTGGTGTCTAGTTGTTTCGTCTATTACTAGTGGCAAGGACTCTTCTAGATGGCGCTGTAGTGGAACATACTGGTGGCCGCTAGAGGGCCTTTGACAACCAAAATCTATAAAAGCGACTGCACCTGGAAGGGAGGGCGGGTTGGGAACTTTCCTGGTGTCTAGTTGTTTCGTCTATTACTAGTGGCAAGGACTCTTCTAGATGGCGCTGTAATGGAACATACTTCTGGCCGCTAGAGGGCTTTTGACATCCAAAATCTATAAAAGCGACTGCACCTGGAAGGGAGGGTGGGTTGGGAACTTTCTTGGTACCCAGTTGTTTCGTCTTTACTAGTGGCACTCACTCTTCTCAGGATATTTAGATTTCATCCTTACTTTCTCCCATTTGAAGACAACACTTGTAGAGGGCGCTGAACTGTATTGATAATTGGAATAATTAAATCTGCCCATCATTTCAGAAATCAGGAAGGAATACACGTGCAATGAAATATCTCTTAAAATCTGAACTTTTTTTTAAACTGAAAATTTATTTTTAAAGTATTTATTTCCGAGAATAATAGCTACATACAGCTATTATTAACGGAAATAAGAAGTTTCTACAGTTCCGGATATCGAACACAATCCTTGTTTTTTAAGTTTGAAATAAAACGTTAACATGCCACACAACGTTCATTTTACACACTACGATGGTCTTTCGCGAGTTCGAATTCCATGGCTCGAGTGGAAACCGTTCAGTCTTTCGAGGATGACAGTAGAGTTCAAAACCTGCTCAACGATTCGTTGCGCGACTCTACTAATTTGAAAACCTACGATTACAATTAAGAAACAAAATAAAGAACTAAATTTGAAATAGAAGGAAGCAATAGGATAGTTTTGAAAACTACAGTATACTGTTTTACAGCACGAGACGTGTTGTCTTTCGAGAAAGGTGTAACAACTAGTGACATCAGAATGTTTAAAAATTAGCAAAAGTTTGAGGCATTTTTTCAACTGTTGGACATTTCTTAATCGTAGACATTTTTAATGATTGATATAGAAACTTTTCAACAAATTAGTTTACGATATATCGAAGAAGCCAAAATATTTTCAAATATTCCGAAGTATATCTTAAAAGTTTTTAAAATAACTTAAAAGCAAGTGGGGATAAGAACAATCTAGAATTTCATGAAGAGATCAGGTTTAAAATGTTTCATACTTACCTTTCAAAGTATAGAAAAGTGATTCAACCGAAAAGAGATTTGTTAGATATGTGCATTTGGAGCAGACACATATACTAATAAAACTCCATTGGGTACACTTGGACAAGAAATGTAGTAAACATAAGCTCAATTATAAAAAATTCAAAAATAATTATGATTATCATAAATATCTAACGAGTTTATGACCCATTCATAAAATGCAGTCGATAGGAAAAGTTAACACGTTTTAAATAACTGGTTTCTAAACACTTTCCGTGCGATTTTAAAAGATATCTTTATAAATGATTTATATGAAAGGAAAGAAAAATATTTCAAACTTTTCAGTGTTACTTCATGAAATTGACAAAACCTCAAATTTCTAAATGTATAATATCTTTTCGGTTTTCCCGACGAGTGAAATACAAACGAAAATTATTGAAATTTGTATTAAAAAAATTCTGACCATTTGTTAAGGATATAGAAGCTTTAAAAAGACCAATCAGTTCCAAAAATCATACAGTAAGCTATAACTCACTGCCAACGGTCATTATAAATAATAAATAAAAATATATCATTTCAAAATAACAATACAATATATTCAATCATTTGATTAAGATCGTGATTTTATTTTGGTCATGAATACTTCAACAGATAAAATTTTACAAACGCTCATGTAATTAGCCAAGTAAAAAGATAAATCATCAAATGGAACTTAAATATCTGAAGAAATTTTTTTAAAATGTGGAATTCCTTTATAACCAAATTTTATGAGAATAAATAGAATACTTCATTCAAGTGAAAAATGATTCAAAGCGTTAACTACTGCAATTAACAACGGTTTGTTAGATCGGTTATTTTTAATTAAGATCCATTTAAAAGTATTTCTTAAAAATTTTTAAAGGTTAATATGTTGAAAAATCTGGAATGATTTTCCATTTTGAATGTCTATTAGTTTATAGATTAAGGGTCATTAAAAAAAAAGGATAAAATGTAACGAGACTACTTTGGATCACGCTTGTTATTACAAATATAAAAACACAATCTGTCTTGAATCTCTTTATATACATAAAAATTCTCTTGTTAAAGTCATTAATACTTGTAAAGTACTTAAAAAATTCAGACTGTATTAATATATACTTATCTATAGAATACCCTTGCAATTAAACTACAATGCATACATGAAGTAATTTAATATACAATTATTCACGTAAACTCGTTTGAAAAACAGCCGTATGAAATCTAATGAAGTCATTTACTTTTTTTAAACCTGTAAAATGCTTTAATAATCTCTGCAGCACAAGTCTACTCCAAATGTGTTATATAAATGCTTTCTGCTTAAATCTGTTTTAGATACCCCTGAAATTATATCTATAAACACTGACACAGTTAAATACAATGCATTTTGACAGTTTTTTAAACATTTGTGTATAATAAAATAAGGAAACAACTTTTACTTACTCCATTCACAGTTTTATCCTACACATGACAGAAAATTCGTACACATATTTTAACGCTTGCATTTTTTACACACAAAAAGACTTAAACACAGTTTGCATTGCATAAAATTTGTAGGAAAACAAAACATGGGAAAAATACATTTACAGTTTTCATTTGCCAAGAAATGCTGTAAATGATATTGCAGTCAACTTTCAAATTAGTGAAAAATACAGATATAGTTTTTTGATACATGCTTTTTTAAGCGTGAGTTCATTATAACCCAATTAAAATACTTCAGCATTACGTTAAACCCCCTTCAATTGACTTCGTTGTATTAAATTGTTAAACAGTGTAAGAATTCACAAACTTTATAAAAAAATTATTTACCTTAAGTGTCTGTCTGATAGTTAACAATTAAAACATCATGCTTCTAAGCATGAGAACCCCGTAGCTATGATTCTGGTTTAGAATCGATGTTCGAATAATTGATTGCGGCAGAAAAATCATGCCGCCATGGAGTATCAAGTAACCAGAGACGTGCGGTCCATATGTGCAGGGTGTGCACTGCACACCGTGGCAAAATTATGAGGGACAATAATTTTCTGCACCTATGCCTACCGATCTTTATATGGTATATAATAAATATTATTTATAATATATTTAAATATGTTGATTTGCTTGCTTGTATTCCCGCAGTGCGTGCGGTACTAGGTGCTGCACCACGTAGCTAGCAAACGAACATAGGAAGTTTTGATGAGTACGCACTGCGCACTAAATTGAAAATCACGCTTTATATGTATGGGCTACTGGAGAAGAACAGCATACTATGGCACTGAGGCAAGTGCAGCTATTTTTCCTACACTTGGCATTCAGAATCATCCGAAGGTATAGTTTATTAAGCGTTATATTAGAGCGGGGACTTTTTTTTAATTGATTAACTGGCTATACGATTTTGCAGACGGTTAATGTTTAAATTTATATATATTGTAAGATTTTATTTTCATGGAAATATAAAAGTATTTCATCAATATAAAGTGAAATGTTTTAGGGCCGATCCCACCAAAGTCGTTTAACACTATCCGCGATTAATCTGGGTTTAAACGGAAAATTGAGTTCCCCCATTGGTTGATTCCAGGGTTAACCGTGGCTAATCGTAGTTAGCCGTTAAACGACTTTGGTGCGATCGGCCCTTAGTGTGGTAAAGTAATTTCGGTGATGTGTTATAATTTTTTAAATAATTAGCTTAAAAACAATGTTGTTTTGTTTAAAAGAGACGAATTTTAACAGAACAGTCCAAATTGTACCATTTATTGTGCCTTACAGACAGTATATAAGTTATATCTGTAAAACCATATTCCTGGTTTTGCGCAGTGCGTGCGGTACTAGGTGCTGCTCCACGTAGCAAGCAAACGAACATAGGAAGTTCTGATGTGTACGGACTAAGCACTAAAATGAAAATCACTCTTTATATGTATGGGATACGAGAGAAGAACAGCATACTATGGTACTGAGGCAAGTGCAGCTATTTTTCCTGCACTTGGCATTCAGAATCATCCGAAGGTACGGTTTATTAAGCGTTGTATTAGATCGAGAACTTTTTTTTTGTTTTTTCACTGATTAACTGGTAATACGATTTTGAAGCGGTCAATGTTTAAATTTACATATAGTAAGATTTTGTTTTCATGGAAATATAAAAGAAGTATTTCATCAATATAAAGTGAAATGTTTTAGTGTGGTAAATTAATTTCGGTGATGTGTTATATTTATTGAAATAATTAGCTGAAAAACAATGTTGTTTTGTTTTAAAGAATCGAATTTTAACAGAACAGTCCAAATTTTAGCATTCATTGTGCCTTACAGACAGTATATAAGTTATATTATGTAACACCATATCCTGGTTTTGTTTTTAAAAACTGTCAAGACATTTTTCCGTGAATATATGATTATGAAATGTTAAAAACAATTAATAAATATAATTTAATCCACTGACCGAACAAGAAACAGTTAGCTCTGTTGTGCCAGCGTGCAGTGAAATCCTTTGCACGTGGAATAGACGTTCGGTTTCTCGGCACCGCAGCGGCGGGCGCCATGTGTTGCTACGTTTGCTGAACATACAAGTTTTTCGTGGAAGCCCGAAGCGTTGCTTTTTCGACGCCATACATCATGATATATGATACCATACAACAAAAGACATGATTTTTGCTTCAGTGCTAGTAGAATTCTCATATGTTTAGCTATTTTTATACACTCATGTCCATAAATTAAGAATCCTTAAATTTATATTCTAAAAATAATCAGAATTGGAGAACTCAGATGTCTCAATAATTAAAGATTTAATGGAAAATTCATGTTCTCTGCACACCTTGCATGAAAACCTACCGCACGCCACTGATATATATATATATATATATATATATATATATATATATATATATATATATATATATATATAGTGTCTATTAATATGTTCTTCATAAAAATTGGTGAAATCGTAATGTTTTACCGAGTTACAAAATGTTTAACGTATCGAAACAGATACAATTTACTATAACCACATATAATTTAATAATTTATATATTAATTGCATTTATCGTAAATAAATATTGGTATCCCATATAGAGTGAAAGCTTATGAAAAATTGTAATAAATTGTTAATATGTAGCGCACAAGAAACATTTCTATAAAATGTTGTTCGAGGACTCAACTTTTACGAAAATAATTTATTTCAATCTAAAACTT
>CM063505.1:7350147-7360147 GCA_032207245.1 Pardosa pseudoannulata
TTTTTACGTGGATATTTAGTTTGGTTTGGATTGCTACGGTTTACTGTTTTGCTACACGAGAACTATTAATACCAGGACCTACTGCCTTCCTAACGGCTACGTACATGCATGTTAGCTGTGGGATTTAAACGTACGAGTTGTGGCACCGATGAACAGCGCCCTACCCCATCGGTCATCGGTCGGTTGTGGTGATTTAAAGATGCATATTTAGAAATTTGGCAATAATTATTCAAAATATTTTGTAACTCATTAAAGCAAGCATATATATAATAGAGGAAAAAAATTTAACTTCTTCATTTTGATTCCAAATTTTGATTTTTCTTCGATTATACTTGTTTTATAAGCTAGAATTTAATATCATGTATAGTTTATTCCTTTTCAATGTTTATTTTACTAATAAATTCCACGTGATTCTCCTCAGCAGTGCTACGGCGCAGCTCTGGGGATGAGCAGGGTGTTGTACTACGGTACCTCACCTAGGACAGCTATCAGCCTTGCGCCCCCTGGTAACTAGGAGTGTTGCTAGGCCAATGATAGCTTCTGCAACCTCAAGGGGTATACCTCCTTTAGGTATACTCGGTTTTCACGAACCGGGGTTTCTGAGTGATCTTTCCTTTCAGACTTCCCTGGTAGTCACGAACTTACTTTGTAGTATTGTTCCTTACTGGGGTCGTCAACATTATTCTCGAACCATGACGGAACTCTTGTAGGCCAGCAACACCTTGTGGTGTGGTGGTTACCGTCGTGGCGATCGATCATCAGTTTTCCGTATGGCTTCGGCCGGGTCGGGGTACGAATACACTTACTAATAAATTCCATGGGTAGATACTTTATGACCCGTTATCAAAACTTTTTTTGTTGTTGTTGTAAAATTACATTTGTCTTATAATACTCAATGGGGGTAAACATGTAGTATTACTGGATTATCATTCACAAACAATGTCGTTTCCCCTTGGTCCTCCTCTGAAAATAAATTCTGGATACGTCCCTGCCCACAACTCATTCTCTCCTTAATATATCTGCCTATTTCCTCGTATCTGCTGAGAGATTGTTTTCAAGAAGAGAATTATAACATATGTCTTAAACAAGACTAGGTATATGTGACATTTTCTTATTTTTTCTCTCATTTCCCTTTTTTTTAAATTTAATTTTTATAATTGTTCATGTTCATAATTTCAATTTAACGTCTTGTTTAAATAAATACAATTAATTCCATAATAACTTCTCCTTTCTTTTTTTATGCCTATTGTGTTTCTTTTTTACTTTAAGACTTAAACTTAAGTTGGCGAAAGGCCAAATATGATTTAAATATTAAAATATTTAAGTTATTGTCATTGCGCGTACTTTCAGTATGCATCACCACTCATCAAATATACTTTTTTATTGTCTTTTCTGTGGGTTTCTTTTTCAGGTACCAACCTTTTTATGTTTTGCTCAACACGTACATCCTCCTTTCACAAAATGGTGACTGAACCATCTATCCTGTGCCTCCTTTCACATTATGTTACTTAATTTTATTAATATTTCAAATTTCTGAAATCGACAGAAAAATTGAATAGTGACTATTAATTTTTTCTATCGATTGCAAAAATAATTTAGTACAATAAAATAACTAAACGTGCATTAAAAATGAGTCACCTTCAAAAGAAATATAATTTCATTTTGTCCATTAAAATGCAGTGAAAAAAGTCATAGCTTCACAAATTCTGTAGACAAAAGACATTTCTTAAATATTATTAAGGAGAAACGAAAAATCCTTCAGGCTATTTTATAAATTGAAAAAAAGAATTACAAACGGGCGACTACAAATGAGGCAAACTTATGAATATATAATCAAAAGAAGAACTTCAAATTTTTAAAGTAACTCGCAAACTCAAAGAATATAAAAATTTATTAAAATTTAAAGTCACTTAAATCCTCGTTTTAAACTTAATATGAAGCAGTGATTAAACCTTAGAATGAAAAAATGCACTTTCATCCTTTTTCAGTTAAACGTAAAACGGGTTAGAGCATTCTGAGCGTAAAGCACTTAGCTCGAGAAAACTTAAGAAATACTATAATAATTAGCAAAATGTGGGTGTATTTAAGAAACTTATACTTCATCTCGACCTCAGCCATAGAAAAAGATGTTTTCTTAAGCGATTGTGATAAAAAATATTCAACTCATACCGTAAAAGTATGATATTTCCAAAAATCTTCAAAATAATATAAATTTAATATCTTTATTATATGATTTTTAATAATTAAAATAATTAGACAATGCTAAAACTATAGCATATCCAATTGGTGCTTAATCTCTAAGTGTTGACTTTGTTAAAGAATAACAGATTAAGCATTGAACGAGTAATTATTAAGGAATAATTACTATCCTATTGTACCATGAATGGGGACCAAGGGGCCCAGTCCGTACCAGGAGAAACACCCCCAGACCATAATTCCACCTCCTCCAAACTTGACTGTTGGCACAATGCATTCTGGCAGGAGACATTCTCCAGGCAGACGCCAGACCCAGACCCTGCCATCCGAACAGTAAATAGTAAACCTTGATTCGTCGCTCCAAAGAACACGTTTCCACCGATCTACTGTCCAGTTTCGATGTGCTTTGCACCACATTAACCGAGCAGCCCGGTTAGACTTTATGATCAAAGGCTTATGGGCAGCATCACGACCATGAAAACCAAGCAGATGGTATTCATTATCCTTATGGATGGTATTCATTGAAACAATACTCCCAGATATCCGTTGAAACTCCCTGCAGATGAGGCCATAGTTTGGGTGAGTTTCATCCGAATTTCTCTGGACAGCACTCGTCGGTCTATATCTCCTAGTTTCTTTGATCACATAGGATACTGTCGATTTCAGATCGCTAGATGTGTCCCTTAAGGACCCATTATCCCCATTTGTGATACCCGATAATTATACCTTTCTCGGAATCAGAGAGCTCCGAACTGCACGGCATCTTGTATGCGATTCATGCCGATGCCATTTCCTACACGATATATAACGACGGAGGCCGTGACGTACCTCAGGACCACAGATATCGTCATTTGCATAGGTGTCCAAATACTTATTGGTAGTGTATTATTGTAGCTTGCAGATATTGTACATCTATCTTTAATTACAATTCCCAATCTTTACAGCGAATAAGTTCATTAAACGGACTTTAAAGTTGTCAGTGACCAGTCAGCGACAGTTCTTGAGAATTGTAATAATAACAATAACAACAACAATAATAATAATAATAATAAAAGATATCAATTTATCCATATGTAGCTGAAACATTTCATTTTTAATTACCTTTTGAAAAGAAAAAGTAATACTGTATTATTATCGAAAATAATTTTGAATTGTTTGTGTATTTTTATTTCCTCGTACGGAGTAAAGGAAAAATTCTTCTTCATAATGAAATACATATATAATGAAAAAATATCAATGTAACGAATATTACTGTTGCAGGTCCCCAGATCGTCACTTTGATAAACGAAACCATCTTTGACCCTTATAGGGAATGGGCAAATAATAATTCAGATTACATCATACAAGCTAAATTTTAAAAATAGTATAATTTAATAGTCGTACAAGAAAGTTATTTAATCAGATTTTTTACAAGTGTTCGGGTTGACTGAAGAATTGGGTTCCCCGCCAACTTGGCGATAAAGGTTTGAGTATGGTCTCCTAACATATTCTCCTGATCTCACTGTGTACAAACAATCTGTATCTATATTATAATTTACATGTTATTTGCATCCAACTCTTCTCGTGTCACTCTTTTCTTATATATTAAAAGTGTGCAATGCTTAAAAAAATTAGGTATAACAAACCATTAATGGTTTATTATGGCTGATTTTTAATAATTGGGAGCTATTGCGTTTGTAAAACTGTTAAGGCATTAATTGCCCATAAATATAAATTCCGGTTTTCAAGTTGTTTTCTTTAAGTAAGAGTATATAATTCTGTTACGATGGCGCACTGTGAATTAATAAAAGTCGCCAGAAAAAGCAAGAAATACAACGTTTAGTTGGATTACTTTTGTGTTTTAGTAAATATCGCCAATATTTTCGCCAAATTTGCAAAGGGGAACCCAATTCTTCAGTAGTGCCAAGAGTTCTTTAAATGGCTGTCATACATTTGCTCTTTAAGAAATTGTATTGTAATTTCATAAACGCAAATGCATCAGTTGTAATGGAATACAATAAGTATGTCTGTGAGCTTTAAATAAGTACAATGATTCTTTTGAAATAACTGTGCCTATCTTGCAAAACATTTTATAATTAGGACGTCTAGCAATGAACGTCGTAAATTCTGAAAACAAAGTTCTTCGCTGTGTTTTCATTTCAATTTTTATATATCTGCGAAGTTGATTTTAAACTTTGGCTAGTCCTGCACGTCACATATGATATATTCATATATGTGATTCTAATTCATTATACGCCTAAATACAACTTGTGATACACAATGTTAAAAAACGTAAATAAATAAAACTTTTGTATAAAAATCTAGTGCAGCGCTCGACAAACTTTAAAACTTCAAAGACTACTATATGCATAATTATTATTTGGTGGACCACCAATTATATCAATTTAAAATAAAAAAGATAGTAAATATATTCATAGAACAATAATCAAAAACTTTTATTTTCTAAAAAAATGCTCATAAAACCAAACGAATATGTTATATCTTAATTAAAAATAATTTACTTATGCTTTACACATTTTTAGTGTAATATAATAATAAAAGGCGTATAAAAATAAAAATAATATAAAAATAAAAATAATAAAAGGCGTAATTCATCATAATTTTTGTTAATGTTCATCTTATTAATCTGAATGTTAATGAAACTTTTTGGTAGTTGTGTTACAGATGACAATAAATATTCATCCTTTTTTTCAGCAGACCATAAAAATTTTTTTCTGGTTGTTCGAGAGTCATTTGACAACTGCTGATCTAGTGCATTGTGTATCGCAAGTGATATACAAGCATGTAAATTTAGATGAGTGCATTATAAGTGATATACAGAATAGGCAAAGGGTAAAGAAATGCACCTTAGGTGAATTATTCATTAGAAATATAGGCTGGAATCGTAGAATGATGTGATTCAGACAGTATACATCCGTAAACAATTCCTGTTAAAAGTTTAGAATATCTGTTACACAAGAACGAAAGTTCAAGAAGAAAATCAAATAACATGTCGTGGCTCTATACATAAGAGGTATAGAAATATGTTTAGTGGATATGTTTTCTATTCCGAAATAATGAATTAATTTCTGTAAAAATTATTGGTATGATTTAATCGTATATTGAAAATACACCTTGAAAAAAAATAGTCTCGTTTTTTGTACCTTTTTATGTAAAAGTAGTAAAAAAGTTGAGTTCAAACCATATTTTCTTTCCGTAAAGGAACAAATTCAGAAGATATAATACCTCAAATATGACCCAGAGATTAAAATTTTTCTTTCGCTGACTATGCAATTTATTTTACAATGAGTAGAAAAAAAGATGTCTTCAAAATTTAAATTATGCATGATTTCATTTATAGTTCTTTTTTAGGAAATCGAATAACCCAATGATCTTTCCCTCTGTTTGGTTTACTTTCAATTATTTCATTCATGCGGGCATCGGTTATTTATATAAGCAATACATTTACTTTAAAATTCTCTCTTACTTTAGTACTTTTTTCCGTGAGATGGTGATTGGTGTAATGTATATAATTAAAATGTGCATGGAATCAAAATTAATTTCTTTTTATAAGTTCTTTTTCATACTTCTTTTTCTCTCTTCTCGCTCTGTCTCTCAATATCCTTCCCATACTTCCAGAGGCTTTGGACTGTCTTAAAACTTCAAGAACCACCGTGAATCTATATTTTTGTGAGAATGTTCTCCCCCAAGCATAATTAATTCCTTGACTTTTCTCTTATGATAAAAGCCTATGAAAACAGTATTGTCACGGGTGTTAAAACATTTCGCCAACAACTTGTGAAATGGCAGCCCATACCCATGTAATTCCCAAGAGTATTCGTTTTATCTATGGAGACTTGACATCTGAATTAAAAAAATGTGCAAATTTTTCACGTAGCATTTATTAACTTAAATCTGTGGATTCTTTTCACGGTTCTTAAAACAACACTTAACGTGACCTCGATTTAGTTTGAATGGCTGAAAATGTAAGATTAAAAAATAGAACTAAATAACGAGAATTTTGAGAAACTTTAGGGGCTTTGTTTGGTTATGGTCTACTTTTTTGCAATAAGAGGGCTAATGAAACCGGGACTTATTGGTTAAGGTCGAATCTGAATGGTTACGGAATTAGCTATTTAAATCGAACATTTTTTATTTTCAAATAGATTTTTCAATCATATAATTTAGTAGAACTTCATTTTTAAGATTATTCAATTTACGTAACAGATATTTTTTATTTAATGTAGTTTACTTATAAATATTCTTCATATTCTCCATTCTTTGCATTTTCTAATCATTTCCCATATTTTTCTCTTAACAAAAATCACAGCATATCTAAATAAAAATCGAGGGAACCAAAATAATATAAAATCTTCTAGTGAACCAAATTCCTCCCTTTTATTATGATCATACATATTAGGCTATTATATATATATATATATATATATATATATATATATATATATATATATATATATATATATATATATATATATATATATATTATGTGTGTGTGTGTGACGACTGTAGCCGTCACATAATCTATCTCCCGTTGAATGTAGTCTTGTCCATTGGGAGTCCGCTATGAAACAGGCGGAGAGTGGCATGCAGAGGCACAAACATCAACGACAACCGCTTCGAATCACTTCGTTCATTCCTGTTTCACATGATTACAATGAAAACACACATCGAAGAACAACGACCAACTCGAACAACAACCAGAACCACGAACAACCCTTCGAGCTGTTGAAGAGTTGATCGGGGTACCTTGTCCGAAGACCTTATGCCCTGTTGCAAGTTAAGAATTCGAAATCAGGTGTCCAGTCTTTTAAGATGTAAAACAATAAGTATAGAAATGCAGGTCTTAATGATGGATGAAATAAGTTGCTAGGCCCTTAACAAGATAAATAAATTATGATAAAAACATTGAAAATAAAAGAAGGAAGCTTAAGGATAGCTAGAACTTTTTTTGTTTTAAAAAATTTCTAAATTAAAAAAAAATAAAATTACTGTACAAGACAGTGTGGATAAAGTGAATGATTTTGCTCGCCTATTTAAAACATTTCAGAACAAGAATCGACGTCATGATTGACGTTAAGAGACAGCCAATCATGCCGCATAGAAAGTTCTCGCGAATTCTAAAAACCCATCCCACTGACAGAGTGCCGTGTGTAAATCCCAAAACCAGAAAAATGCCTCCGTTTTATAAGATCTGACATATAGAATTTTGAAACCAAAACCAACATATTATAAGCAACACGGCCCATTATTACATATATGTGTGTGGCGAGCGGGGATTGGGTGTGTGGATATCCTCTACCGAAGCGTGTAGTTCTTTTCAATTTAATAAAGATTTTTAACGATATTAAAAGCAATTCTATACGCTCCTTTTTTTTCGAATCATTAACATTCTAAATATGCTTATCTTATCTTCTTTTAAATTTATCGGAGCTTACGGAGTTTTTAACGACCAATTTTATGCACTTTATAGGTTATAACGCGGTAGGCTTGCGTCGAGCGGAATAGAAGGGCCAACCGTATCTGGAAGTATATTAGGAAAAGAAGGAAGGAACGCGAGCGAAAATAATGATATCATTTACATCGCTGCATGTTATCCTTTTCAATTTCGTATACATCACTGATAAATTATTTCCTCTTCTCTGATTTGAAACTAATGATTGCATTTACGCATCGTGTTTACTTTACTAAAAATCAAGAAAGTCCCATTATATTAAATGTCGACTGGAAAATAAAATGATGAAAAAAATCTATGATGAAACACCTCTTCTTCTTTGCATATGTCTATGACTTTCAGATATTAAATGGATAGAGGCAGTTCCATTCGTCCACTACCAAAACATGAAGAACCTTTTAAATTCTATATTATTTGTAATGACTTTAAATGGATTAACTCTTTTACTTTTCTAAATTTTACACATCTGAAATATCTTTATCTTATCTTATTTTTATTTATTGGAGAAAACGATGATTTTAAGAACAATTAATGCATTTCATATTCCGCTAAAAATCCTCATTTTTATTTGGAAATGTTTGCAACATGTGAAAGTTTATTGGGAAGGGAAATAAGGTACGCTAAATAAAGCTATTATTTACATATAGCTATCTTTTAACAATTAACTCATTTTTAAAAACTTTTATATCAATATGTAATTTTTTTCAGATGTCGTACTGTCATTTTCAATACCTATAACTATATATTAACACTAGATTTAAGGATGTTGATCCTATACCTATTTTTACTGCAGTGAGCCAATTTGACTCATACAAGAAAATTACTATCTTTACTAGTGTATTCACCATAAAACTATTTCAAATACAAGAAATAGTTGTTTAAGACATATCTTCATTATTTTGTATTTTATAATAAAAGCAGTATTGTTATAACAACAGATTTTTGAGATTTTCTTTTACTTGTATTCACTAGAACATTAATTCAATTATGAGATATTGTTCAGAATTTATGTTTTCCATCTAATTATAAAGTTAATGTTAAGTTTATTTTCTTAATATTTGCAAATGAAATTAACAAGCAACTAAAAATGTTCAGAGATTTATTTGCCAATCAAATAACCACGTAATAAAAACTGTTAGTTTTAATAGAAGAGTTCAAATTCTAATACTAGTTTTTCATTTAACACTAGATTTACGGATGTTGATCCTATACCTATTTTTACTGAAGTGAGCCAATTTGACTCATACAAGAAAATGGAAGTTTTTTTGCAAAGAAAATAGTTCCAAATTAATTTAAATAAAATGTTTATTATCAAAAAATTCATGGAAAACATTTTTTTACATATAAAATCTGTTTTTGAAACCCATTTTCCGCAAACATTTCTATTACATTTAGCACAATGGTTTCTACATCTGTTTCTTTTGCATGATGGTTGAACTTGACAATTCTTCCGTGCGTTAGTAGCATGAATTTCTGTCATTGGAATGGAAGTGTTCTCGACTTCTTCTCTATATTTACTTTATACTATGTTTTATATACTAATATTTCTTTATACTGTAAACATTACTATATTTATTTATTTTCATATACATTATGAATCAAAGCTCACAACCGAAAATAGGTATATTTCATTTGATAATGGGAAATGAAGAGGTCTGCGGAGAAGAGGAATGAAACTTTATATATTATTACTTTACTAAAAACCAAAGAATGTTTTTGAAAAGTGATATTAAAGTTATATATATATATAATATATATATATATATATATATATATATATATATATATATTATATATATATATATATATATATATATAATATATATATATATATATATATATATATATATATATAAATATACATATACATATATATATATATATATATATATAATATATATATCTTTATACATATATATATATAATATATATACATATATATACATAAAATATATATATACATATATATATATGCATATATATAAGTATATTTATATATATATATATATATATATATATATATATATATATATATGTATATATATATGTATAAATATATATATATGTATATGTATATATATGTAATATATATAATATTTAACATATATATATATATATATATAAATAATAAAAATCTATATATATATATATATATATTATATAATATTTTTATATATATTTTATATATATATATATATAAATTATATATATATATATATATATATATATTATATAAATATATACAGAGAGAGAGAGAGTGATCAAATTTTCGATGATTTAAATTTTCCTAAATCTAACGATAAATAAAACATATAAATTACATTAAACTTTACTATAGATCCACGAAAACAA
>CM063505.1:7367647-7377647 GCA_032207245.1 Pardosa pseudoannulata
TGAAAAAATAAGTGCAATGGGTAACATCCAAGAAAAAGAAATCGATGTTTTAGAAGCTTTCATCGATTTCCAAGAAGAAGAACTGAATTTCAACGTGTCCGATTGCGAAGAAATCTGGAGAGAATTAATAAATTCCAACTCATCCTCTCCTCCAGATGCAGTTCTACAACAACAGCAAGATGACAATAACTACACGAACTTCATCCACGAGTGCCTCAACAAGACATTCCCCGCTGAGCTTTTCACTCAGCCCTACATTTTGCCCTGGTACCAACAGCTGGCGTGGACTCTGGTGTTTGCTCTCATGATCCTGGTGGCCATCGTGGGCAATCTAATAGTCATTTGGATTATTGTGGCTCACAGGCGGATGAGGACAGTCACCAACTTGTTCCTCCTGAACCTGGCCATCGCCGACTTCCTGCTGGCCAGTGGGAATGCCGCTTTCAATTTCGTCTTTATGTTGAATAGTCACTGGCCGTTTGGAAATACCTTCTGTGTCATCAGTAATTTTGTAGCCAGTCTTACAGTGTCCACGTCTGTCTTTACCATTCTTGCTATGAGTCTTGACAGGTAAGTGAATACTTACTCAGTACTTTAGTTTATTCAGAGATTTTTTATAAACCATTTTATTGAATTTTACTTTGCATAATAGTTTCTTCTTGTACTACTGTCTTGTACTGAAGTAAAATGAATATGGATATCGAAAAAAATTGCTGTTATTTGAAGAAATATCTATTTTAACCCCTTCCCGTTTTTTCCCGAGCTGAACTCGGGCAGACGAAATGTACCATACTGGCTCAACCCGAGTGTAGCTCGGGCACTGTGAAATTGTACACTGTGCGATCAGTCTTTCCCGAATTATGTCACATGTGCTTTTTATGGTTTCGAATGCTTTTGTTTACTTTTCTGGCTACTAGATTATTTGCTGCTCAAAGAAAGACAGTAGAGGGGAGAAGGTAAGAAGAGAAACAAGGTTCTACTGTCCAGATTGCGATGTTGAACTCTGTGCAGTACAGTGTTTTCGATTGTATCATACACGACCAAATTTTGATTAATCATTTCATAATCATTTACTTAAATGGATAGGATATAAATAAATTTAATTCAAGATAAAAACTAGGTATTCTAAGCTTTATATTTATAGTTAGTGTGAATTGACTCCAAAGTCTAATGATTTCTGGGTACAGCAAGCTAACTATATATGTAAATTACTCATTTATTTAAATTGATTTTTTATATTAATTTTTAGAAAATTTTGTATGCGAATGATGCTATTTTGTTTAAAAAGCTATGTGTGTATAAAAATAAGCATAAAAATATTGACATTTTTGACCCATAATCCCGAAATAAAACAAATCTGGAAGGGGTTAATAATGATTAAATCCATATTGACTTGCTAGTTCATTACATACATACCCAATAAAAAAATATATTGAAGTACGTACAAGTAAACTTTAACTTCGAAAATTTAAATATCCTTGTGCATTTTTGAATGAATTTTGACTAGTTTTGATTTAACATGTTACTTGACACAACATGTATTTGTATTTTATTTTGAAAACAAATGTGTTATTAATATTTATTTGAACAACTTTTATAGAATTCTATAAAGTACATACTTTTTGTTACTGATGTATTTACTCGTATATAACTTGGACCCATTACGTGGACCCACTTGATCATCTGTCGTATTTTCTCTTTTGCGGAGATCGTTAAAACGAAGGGCGTAATGCTTTTAGTTAACACGAGTAGCGTATGGTTCAATCGTGCTTAGTTGAACCAAGTGGCATTAGAAACAACAACAACATAAAGTAGATTCATATATATATTCATCACACACATAAAATTAATGAAATGCAAGTAATTTTCCAGATTGAGACTGAAAGACGGCCAAAAGGGTGCGGCGCTGTCCTTGTTGGACCGGAGTTCATGGTTTCGAGTCTCGCTTCTAGCCTGGATATATATAGCAGTTTAGAATCGGCTTTAAGCAGTATGTCCCTGTCTAATTAGCCCTCGTGTAGCAAAACATTAGCCCTTAGCATTCTGAACTGACCCTAAACTTTAAAGATTTTGAACTATTCGCTAAATGGATATACGGACTCAAGCTCCGAAGTTTTTTAAAGTCATTCTAAAGATACTTAATTTTTTATATTTTTTTTCACTTTATTATCGTCCATCGAAGATTATCGTGTGAGTTTCTGCTTCTATAAAATGAAGATGAAGGCTAAAATTTAAGATATCCTCTAAATCCCCTTTTTATAATGTTTTATAGGAGAGATAGTATTTTCTGACTGCTTTGTAAAAACGTAATCAGTAAAAATGGATATCATATTTAGTTTAACTGCAGCATTTATTTTTGAAGCAATGCAATTTGGAACAGATTTCAAATGTTTAATACTGACAATTAATGTTATTAGCTGTATAATATAATCCATTAAAGCCCGTATAGTTTTTGCTGACTATATCTTGATAAATACCTAACATACAAGTTATTATAAAGCTTTTCAAATGAAATAAATGAAAGTGAAAATTGAAAATAAAGAAATTTAAATAACTTAGAATGTTACATGAAAGTCTTTATTTGTGATGAACTGTCATTTTAAACATTATAAGATGGAGAGTGGGCTTAAGAAAAGATGAAATATTTTTTTCTTACTTTGCTTACCTGAAGACACTTCTTTTTGAGTATACTATTTGAATTAAATGACGATCTGAAAATGTATTTAATTGCCTAGTATAGTCCCAGGTAACCAAATAAGGGCTGTGAATTTTCACCTTAAGTTATATTCCTATATGTTAGGTACATGTATAATATTAAAATCCCTTATTTACATATTTTAATATTAATTTAATAACTGTTTTTCATAAAATAAGTTGGGGTTTGCGCGTTAATTCTGATTTTTCCCTCCAGAAACGCTATAGACATAATTCAGAATCTGTCTGTCCTATTTTAGCCAATAGGTAGCACGTTCTCTTTAAACATGTTTATTTTTTATCACGTGATCGATTGTGCTTAGGGATTATTCGTAGTCTTTTTACTTGAGAAATCCCTACTTGAAAAGTGTGTGTGTGCAGGATTCCATGGTCTGTGTGCAAGATGTTGTAAAAGTTCTTGCTGTTCTATGGATTTCATGTATCTCACCAGAAATAAACTGTGTTGTGGTTTTGAAGAAGTCTCGCCCGTATTACACACACACACACACACACACACACACACACACATATATATATATATATATATATATATATATATATATACTACAGAATACTTAACCTAAATTCTAAGGTAATCATCATGGCCGAAGTTACTCAGAAAATATTTTTCATTTTTAATTCATTCTTAATTTAGGCAAGAGAGCTAGCCCTATTCCATATTTAAGGAAAAAACTCCTATATGCTGAAGAAACCGACTAAAATGATAACTAACGAAGTTGACTAAATACAAATTATGCCGGAGTAATCTTCACGAGCCATAAAGTCACCAGTAAGATACAAGCAAACATGGACACATGCAGACATACATATAAGTAATATTCATAAATGAAGCTTTTTATTTTTTATTTTTGAAGAAAATTTTTAAACACTTTTCAAATCTCCTCATATGCAATTACACATCATATTCTTCAATTGTAATTTCAAACAATGTACAAAAAATGTAGTAAAATTAGCATATCACAGGACAAGTGGTCTGAAATGTCCTAATAATAATCAGTCATAAAACAACTGATATTATGTGCGGCAGTGGTTCCCAAACCTTTTCCCCACTAAACGACAGGGCAACATTCCAGGGTACCCTGTACTCAGTTTATGAACAATGGAAGTGATCTTAATATCACGGTTCTTAGCATTTTGTTTTAAAGTTTTGTTCCTCCAGAGCCGCCAAATCCTTGTAGATTAAAACCAGTTAAGTGCTTTCCCCTTTTGAACAATTAGTTTGCCATTTCTACCTCGTGCAATAATTAGCATAATTGAAGGAATAAATATATGAAGGTGTTTTTAAAGTAGGGTAAAGCATAATTCTACAAAACCAGGAACAATTCATCATGGTACACAGAGGTTTACATCTGCCCTTGTAAACCATGTTCACCCCTATATACGAACTGTTTTATTCAGGATGATGGCATATACCAACAGGACAATGGGACGTGTCATAAAGCTGGTAGTGTACGTGCTTCGTTCGAAAAGCAGTAGGATGAGTTTACCGTACTCCCTTGGCCAGCAAACTCCCAAGATGCAATCAATAATCTGTGATACCACCTAGGCCGGGTTGTTCGCACTATGGGTCCTCACCGCTTAACTAAGCGCAGCTAGCCACTGCACTGAAGTTGGCAGGGCTTAATATACAAGTGGACAACTTCAGGAATCAAATTGATCCTCTCTCTGAACGTCTCGCAGAGGTCCACTCCACGACAGAGTGCTATTCTAGATTTGACAGGTGGCTTCATTAATGCGTCTGAACTGCGCATATATTGCTTTGTATTTAACAAGAAATATAAAGATTTTTCTCATCAGAAATTTTTAGTTTTTATGAGACATATGTTCTATTGAATATTTTCTAAGATCATAGATGTCATTAAATCTACCTAATTATAATAGTAGATTAAATAATTTTATATTATTAGGATTAAATAGTATATGTATTTATGCGTATTAAATGTATTTTCAATTACAAGCTTTACTCTACATAAAAACAATTAAAAATTGTAAACTACAGAAATATAATTGTTACTGAAATTTTTTAAAACAGTTACCATTGAATAAGATGCCATTTCTTGTATTTTAAACTATTTTTTACCCATTTATAGTGTTTTGGAAATTTGAAGTTTTCTCTAAGTTTTACTGATTTGAGACCTCAGATCCACACATGTTGATATTCAATTATTAGCCCCTTTTCCGTTTTAGAAAAAAATTTTATTGTATTATTTTACTGTGAAGGTGAAAGCTATTAAAATATATTTAAGTTCTCATTGTAACTTCGTGTCTAAAAAGGCTTCAACATGGGTGCAAATATTTCTTTAAAGTGTAGGCGGATATTATAATATGGTTTTACACATTATTAACTTTAAGTTATAAAATTTTTGAATTACAAATAAATTAAGCGTAATACAACTTTATTTAAAATCAAATAATATTTTGGGATAATTATTTTTTCACGAAAAATTTTGTTTTTTTTAAATGCTCCTTGATACTTAATTTTACATAATTTACAAGAAAATGTTCACCTTGCTCTCCTAATATACATTAAAGAATCTCTAGATATTCGTTCAAAGTTTTAACTTTATTTAGATAATTAAACCTTTTATGTTGAGAAAACTTGAAATATTACTGAAAGTTTTACCGAAAAACAGTTACTATGAAATAACTATTCAATTTATAAACAAAGTATTACAAAAAATGAAAACAAATTTAAATAAGGGGATAATTTAAGAAAAAATAAAAATTAATAAAGAACCTTTAATAAAGGTTAAAAGTTTTTCAAAAATGTAAATGTGACAAAATATTCCTGATTTTTACACTAGTTTCAAATGTAATTTATTTAGTTATGTATGAATGTATAAGTGCACAAAATTTCATAACTTTAAAAATCATAAGTTAATAATTTCAAAATTTTAACTATCAATAGCTTAGCAATTTTCAAAACTCTTTTGTATAACGTCTACAATTGCTTTAACATTTCAATACGATTAAGTGAATGAATAGAAAACTACGCTAAAAGTTCTAGTCATTACAGAACTCAAATTAAATGCTTCATTTACAAAACAATGCTTATAATTACCTCAATGTCTTCGCTCAGAATCTGCTCTACTCAATTTCTACTGAAAGTGCCAAAGACACGGTTAGGTTCATTTGATTGTCAGCTGAAGAGCACTTAAACTTTAAACAGCCAAGAGCGACTAAAATCGATTGACAACTCGACAGATATCGATAACAAGAGTCTCGACTGACTACAGCTGAAACAGAACCTGTATATATATAATCTGATGGCGTAGACATGTTTCTAAGTTCTTTACGAACATTTGTATACTCATGTAAGTAAATTAACATGACATACTAATAATTTATTTTTTTCATTTTAAATAAGGATTTTTAAGATTAAACATCTAAACTATTCTAAAGTTTTTTAGAAGGTTAGAATTAAATAATACACATATAAGGATGTAATGCTGTAGTAATACTGCTTTGATATAAAATTATTACATTTTTTATTTCTTTCTCAAAATGCTCTAGCTAATTTTTGTATTGCAATGCAGAGTTTAAACATCGTATAGTCAAATTACTTTTTGAAATATTGAACAATGTATATTTTTAATTAAAATATTCTAAAAAATGTAGAAAAAAATAATAACAACATTTTTAATTATAGAAATATTTTAATGCAGTAAAAAGTATATGGTAGTTGAAATATTTTTTATGTATCAAAAAGAAGATTTGAATTAAATAATTTATTAATTAATTTTATTAATTTATATTAGAAGATTTGAATTAAATAATACACATAAAAGGATGTAATGCTGTATTAATACTGTTTTGTAATAAAATTATTACATTTTTTATATCTTTCTCGAGATGCTCTAGCTAATTTTCGTATTGCAATACAGAATTTAAACATTGTATAATAAAATTACTTTTTGAAATAATGATCAATGTATTATTTTTAATTAAAATATGCTAGAAAATCTAGAAAAAATAAAAACATTTTTAATTATAGAAATATTTTAATGCAATAATAACGTATATGTTAGTTGCACTATTTTTTATGTATCAAAAAAGCAAAAGAAAATATATCCTCTGGGAAATCAGCAATATTTCTCTATCAGCATCATTCCTGAAATAAAGTATGAACATGAATGACAAAATTAACCCCTTCCCTGTTTTCTCTGTTTTGCCGTACGGGCACAGCTTTCGGGCCTTTACTGATTTGCCCGTACGACTTACGGACAATCTGATTTCTATTTCTCTTTCACTGTTTCGGCCGTACTTTTTCCAATTTTAGTAGCAAATTATTCGAATAAAAGGCGATATTTGTCCAGTAAATAATAGTTTGCAGTTTATTGTATTTTCTACTCTAATTGGTTCAAAAGCGCGGATTTCGTCTCATGTTTTGTATCAGAAGACGAATTTTTATTTTTCAGTGTATAGTTTTCTGGTTATATTTTACTAACAGCCTGATAATTTTATTGATGTAATATATTTTATTAAATAATATGTTTTTATTTGTAAATAATAGATAATTCAGAGCGTTTGGAGCTAATTTCTTGTGATTCGAACTGTGAATCAGAAACTGAATTATCTCTAAATGATAGTAGCAAAAGTTTACTGGATGACCTGGATAGTTGTGACTCTGGTAGTAGTACAGCTGGAATCAGTCAATCAAGACAATTTTTTAAAATTAATTGTGATAATCCTCAGATTATCCTACAAGTCAACAAACAAAATCAAAACAAATCTAGGATAATCCTCGGATTATCCTAGATTTCACTGGAATTCCAAAAATTAACTTTGACTATTTCTTGAGTATTACTTACTATAGAGCCATGTTAAGACACTAATTCATACTGACAAACCCTAGATAAGACATATTGAAAGATAAAACTTAGAAACATTTCCAATGAAGACCTTTCGTGCCGCCATTATAGGGTTTCTAAAATGACTTAAAGAATGGTTTTACGTATATAGGGTACAACTAGAAGTATTGAGATGACTATACGTTAACACTTTGCGTGCGGGTAACGAATTTTTACGTTTTTTGCAGTCTGTCACTGGAGCGCGGGTCACGTAAAAATACGTATTGAGTAGATTTGTGGTGGATACCCGCTAACCACAATAAATCTACTAAATATGTATAATTATATGTATGTGGGACTTTATATGCTTGTTGTTTGCTTTGCTATGCAAAGTTTAGCATTTTTTCCCCACAAGTTATGATTGTCGAGTGACTCTGTCTTTAGATATTTCGTCTTCCATTGAATTCCTAGCTCCAGAAAGTACAAGTCGAATTTTGTCAATTTGAAGCTTGGTTTTTTTTATTGTTGAGTACAAAATTCATAAAATGAACCGTTTTGACAAAGATAGAGATGAAGAAATAGGCGCTGACAGATTATCGGACTTTAATTTTAAAAATCATTTATTTTTGGGATTTCGTAGAAACATTTTTTGTTAAATAATCATACAGTGTATATTAAAGTGTAAAATAAAAAAAAGTTTCGTTCATAAAAATAAAGTAGTTTTCGATTGACTGCGATTTTTCTGAATAACTAAACTTTCTAATGAGGTGAAGTATACCCGCATGTCAATTGTTAAAATGGAATGTTCTCACAGCGATATACGAATTGCTAAAATAGCTTACAGGCGTTTAATTTCTATTGAAACATTTTTGATATGTGAATTTATCAATACAACAATACTACGACTTTTTTGCAATCCTGCATATCGAAAATTTTGGTATTTTTAGATGATTTCAAAAATATATAATACTAAATGTAATGCGATTTGTGCCAAGAAGTGCCAAGTTTGTAAAGTGATTTGTATTTGTAAACATATTTTGTCACATGTTCCCTTTTTAGTTTTCTATGCCTTAACTGAGACTTTGACCTTTCTCTAATCATAGCGATAAAATACGATGTTCCTGTGTTGACTCACCGCCAACATCTCTTAATGTGTTTATGGTGAGACACAAAACTTGAACGAAAGTTCCGTCAGCTGTGTAAAAGAACTCTTACCCCAGAAAGGAATTGTTACAAGTTAAATTTGAAAACGGGTTTTCTCGATGCAGTAAGAGAATCTAAAGACAACGTAGACACTCCTGAAAAAGTTTTGAAATTTGAACTTTTTACCATATGAGAAAAGGACTGAGTAGAATCGACTGTTATTCAATAAAGGTATATCTTTCAAGTAAAAAACCCTATTTTGCGAAATCTCTGAGAAACACTTAAAAAATTGTATGTGTTTCCTGTATTGTCAAAGACATTTAGATTTAAAGTATAGATTTAACATAAGAGAAGCAAGTGCCTCGTATTAAAAGATATAAAATAGATTTGCATTTAAATTTTTAGCTTCTTGCAATTTACTAAAGATCCCTGTTTAAGTTACGTGTAATTCTTCTATTTTTTTAAACTTATATATTCTTGAAACTTATTATTTAAAATGTGATCCCTTTTATTACAAATAAAAGTTTAAAACATAAGGATTTCGTTACAAATTTTATTCTTTTTTTCGGACTTTATGCTAAATGGTTTTTTTTATTTTCCTAAATAAGCTATACTGAAATTTAATAAAAAATTTGTGAAAAATTTTATAGTGATGCATAGAGAAAATTTTAACATTCTACTGACTGACCAATTCCCGAAAAATAATATTTTAAAAAAGTATAAGGTAGGGTCATTTGCCTATTAATCAATAGCTTTTCTTCGGAATTCTTTGACCATTTTATGATGAGAGTACAATATAGTCAAGCAAGACAACCCCCTATTACAACACAAACATTCTACATTTGGAAGAACCCTAGGCTTCGCATTTTACCTACAGAGGTATCGTTTGAGAACTTGTAGAACATTGCTATCCCAAAACTATTTTATGTGTCCTATCCGCTATTAATGCGCACGGCGGAATTTGGCCAGAATCGAGTTTCGAATTCTCAATCCTCCAATTATGAAATCGCAAACTTTGACGGATTATATACAGTTGATCTCTTAAATAATACTGTTAAAAAGGAATTTTTTTTATATCATAATACTTATACTATTCGTTTTACTTTACTTAAACTATATATAACTTTAAAAATATCTTTGAAATAAGACATTTTAACAAGACTCAACGAAGGAGTAAATATAATATAGTTTTTTTCCTCTTTCCATATGTTTCTACTCCTGTTAAAAGGGATTTTCTTTCTCGTTTAAATTCAGCTTAGAATGCAATTCTGACCATTCACTAACCGTTTGTTAGATGCCTCTAATAACATCGGCGAAAAAATATTTTTTTTTTATTTGTGTAGGTCTCACAA
>CM063505.1:7392647-7402647 GCA_032207245.1 Pardosa pseudoannulata
ATAGACTATTCTAGTAATGGAGGGAAAAGTGTCTTTAGCCATCGTATGGGAAGGGGAGAGAAATAAATTAATTTACTGTTACACACACCTACAAGATATTTATTCGGTTTTGACCATTAGAAATAGTTTTTTTAGTACTCAAGATGATATTCATACAAGTACTTACTGCTTAAGCTTTTTTGGACGGGTGTCTTATATAAGTCACAGTTGTAATAAATGCCTCCGCTACACGACTGTAAAGACTGTAAAGTATGCGTGTTCATCACCTAGAACGAAATGCAAATAGTTTTAAAGGATGGTTCCTTATGTGTAAGGTGCCAAGTTTAATTATTATACCTAAACTTTAATCATGGACTGTTTCATTTCATTCTAAAACGTTTATAGGTGGTTCATTCTTGTAAACAAACATGTTTATATATATTTTTTTAAATTTAAAATTTGGTTTTTGTTGAAGTTTCTTTAGAGTGACACTCTGAAGGAGGAGTATCTCGTTAACACATTTGTTATTTTCACTGACTTATATGAAATATTATAATTTTAGTTTAATAAATGATAAACATTTATTTTACACTCCCCGTTTCATCATATATATATATATATATATATATATATATATATATATATATAGGGTTCGGTGTCTAGGGGTGTCGTTAGACAAATTCGATGACAGACTAAATTAACAATAACAAACATTTAATGACGTAACAACACAGAAAACATTTAAGCACAAAGACGAATAGTTAAATCACAGTGACGACGCGGTATTGACAAGACTTCCTACTTGAAGCTTAACATAGGTAAAACACCCTACTCGGTGCTTAACATAGAAAATACACCCTATTCGGTGATTAATAAATTGAGGGAGCTCAAGTGCCACGGGTCCTTCACTCGACCTGGTCACTTCCTTTCCCCGACTCCGATTCGAATGTCCCTCTGTCGTTCCTTACTTACCCCACTCAGTGATGAGAGCGCGACCTTGCGAGGATGCGCTGCACTAAAAGCCGACACACACACACACACACACAAATATATATATATATATATATGTATGTATGTATATATATATATATATATATATATATATGTATATATATATATATATGTATATATATATATTTATATATATATATATATATATATATATATATATATATATATATATATATATATATACATACATGATACATACATACATACATATATATATATATATATATATATATATATATATATATATATATATATATATATATATATATATTATAAATAATTATTACAGCTTTAAAAATCATATACATAATTTTACAATTCTTCAAGTCAACACATTTTCTGTAATAGTTTCAGGAGATGAGTTAATTGGAATAAATATATAGATTTTCCTGATTTATTCTCAATAAGCGAATACTTGCCGTCATGTTAGGACATTACGGAAACACAGCTATCAAAATCATAACGTCATTGCTGGAGATTGGAAAAGCGTTCGGATTAAAACTAATGGCAAATGGCTGTGAATACACGCAGAGACGAAAAAAAAACTAATCTCAATATAAACGCTTTACCAGTTTGAGAAGCAACCCACTTAAGAATATCTTATTTTACTATAACCACTATTTTCAAAAGTTTTCTTATAGTTTTGAGTCATGTGTGGATAATATATCATTTCTGTAGTTTTGTTACTTTTATTTACAACACGCAGCATTACTGGATATGTAGACACCGGAGATGCAAAACTTTCCCAATCTTCAGTTTGCATTATTTTCCGCTCAGAAAAGAGTAACTTGGGGTCTTTTATTACAGTCTTCTAACATCTTAAATCATACGTTATTATTGCATGATTGCATCACGCAATAATGCAATTGCTGATTTTTTCCTTCAGTACAAATGAAACAAATTATGTTGCAATCAAGTGTATCTTTCAAGTTGTTGTGAATATGTTTATTATCCGTACAGAATCAGTTTACTGATTTCTCCTATCATACACATAACGTCCTCTAATTACTTACACACACACACACACACAAACAAAAGAATCACAACTATTCATCAAGTAGACGTAATACAAATTGAACACTAATTGATAAACTTACAAGTTTCGAGGGAAAATGCAAAATTTTAAATTTTAGTTGCCAATGAATTAAAGTGTGTCGCTGTAGCGCAGCTTATTTGTGCAATTTACAGTATATTTAAGAAGAGAAATTTCGATTCTATGTCGAAATTTATTCCGTGTTCTCAGGTAGACAGTAACTCTGCCTCGAATACGAGTGTACGAATGATATGCGGAGATATCAGCATTTGAGAGAGGACGTATAGTTGGGCCCACGGCTGGTCTAATCGGTGAATCACTAGCCATTTTAGTCAGGGTCGATTATTAGACGATGTCTTTAGGAATGGGTGAACCATGCCAAACACAGCATCAAAAAAGGATTGGTCGGCCTAGATAAACGACAGAACGTGAGGACCGAGTAATCATCAGAGTGGCATTCACAGCCCCAGATGCATCATTATCGTCGATTGTACGTGCATCTAGTACTTCAGTGACAGCTAGGATCATTCATAGGAGGCTCACAGAAAGGAAATTGACGTCACGGCACCCCTAGCGCCGACTACCTTTGACCTCTGAATAAAGACAAGTCCATTTGTAGTGTTGTGGGGCTCATCCGAACTGGACTGTCACTGACTAGAGTATCGTAGTCTTTAATGATGAGCCTCACTTTAAAATGAGACCCGGAAATCAGCGAACACATGTCTGGAGACACCTCCGACAGCAGTGGGATACTAACTTGACTTCCAGCAAAAAAGGCCAACAAGTTATTGTCTGGGGTGCAAATTCTTTTAATACTAGGACACTTTTGGTTGTCATCCGTGGTACCCTTACAGCACAGCGGCTCGCGGAAGTTCTACGCCCCGTTGTGTTACCCTTCATGTCACTCCATAATGAGCTTACATTTCAGCAAGATAATGCCCAGCCCTACACTGTACATATTTCTACTGCTTGTCTATGTACTTGTCCGATACTTGATTAACTAGCAAGGTCGCCGGATATCTCTCCTATTGAGCACGTTAGAGCATTATGGGCAGTACCCTCCAACCAGTTCGGGATTCTGATGATCTAACGAACCAATTGGACAAAATGTGGCACGATATCAACCAGAAGAACATATGCCACCTCTATCAATCAGTGCCAAGCTGTTTGTATAAGGCGTTATTAAGTTTTTCATTTTGTAAAGCTCTATCACTTGAATAAATCATTCAGTTTTTCTCAAACTGTAATAATAATTAGTTTTTCTGTACATGCACATCCCATCTACCAATTTTCTTTCCATTCAGGTAACTCCTTCATGCATCGTTTTTTTCTAAGGGTGTATTTCAATGTAGTTCAGACGAATTCATAAAGTTTTAATTGATGTGAATAAGGTTGAACTTTTTTCTGTTTGAAATATGGAATCATTGCAAAAGCAAACACCCGGGAATGGTTTAATTATGCCTTTGCGTCGAGTGAAATATTTAAGTGGACAAAATATAAAGTAGCATACAAAAGTTTAAATGCTTGATTAACGACATCGAATTAAAAATTCAAAGCGAATAATTAGTCATGTCTCCGGTGGAGTAGATACAGATGGGTAAAAGAGACTGATAAATTAAGCATTTTCTAAAATGCCATTAGCAGATGTAAAAAATAATAATTTAGGTTGCAGGCCAGACGTCAAGTAAGGTACATACGTATATATATATATATATATATATATATATATATATATATATATATATGAGAGATGGTCCAGTGTTAAGGCGAATGGAAAACAGTCTTTCTTGATAATAATAATTTTATTAAATCATAGTTTCATTTAAAAGCAAAACTTGTGCCGTTTTCATTTATTCATGGCGAAACTAAGCTTAGAAAATTGTTGACAGCACCATGTCTACGAGCTAACTGATCTTTTCGCTTGATTAGTCATCAACTTCCTGTGAAATATATCTGCGCCTGACCGCATTACTCCAAAAGGTTACGCAAGCGTGGATCTTTTTCATTTATTTCATTATTATAAAAAAGTTCCCTTTTTAAAATCGTTTATAACTCACGTAATTCCCAACTACCCTTTTTTTAGACCTGACATATATCTATCTATCAAAATGGTTAGCCGTAGAATGTTGAAATTTTGTATTTAGGACTGTCTTGACATGTAGTTTTACACACCGTTTTTTTGTTTTTTATTAGAATCCGAACTTTATATAACGAAAATTATCAATATAACAGTTGTCCCTCACATTACCACCTCAGCTTTGTCACATTAATACCTCAATACAACTGGTAATAAGGGTACCTGTCCCAGCCAAATGGTAGTATTTCATGACTTTTCAAGTAACTTAAACACTAACTTTAAACTTCAACCTAACAGTGTTTTTAGGTACGATTTTACTGCCTAAACAGAAAAATTACAATTTACTGTCATATTATTTTTTCTCGTTCATTTTTAGATAAGATTTAGTTTGGAACACTATGATTTACTTTTTGGCAACACGAGGTGCTAATGAGATCGATACCTACTACTTAAAGTTGATTTAGAACTATTTCGAACATGTATACCACATTGGGATTTTAACCCACGATCTCCGGTACCTAAGATCAGCGTCCTAACTATTCGGCTAATCATCTGGTTTAGATAAGAAAGAACAAGATAAAGTTTTTGCTATTAGAATATTTCCGTTAGTTCCGTTTGTATAAGGAAGTAAAAATCTAAGTTTAAATCTCAATTTTTATGGTTTTGAATGTTTCATAACATACGTTTTTAATTATTAAAAGTCTTATTATATAAAATGTATAAAATATTTCCCTCTTAACTTTTAAATTCGAGAACTTTAAAAGAATACATTTTAGTAAATGATGTGTCAGTTTATCGTATGGAATACTAATAATAAGGGAAAGAAACATTTACTGAATTATTCTTTTTTTTTATTTCGCTGTGTATTTTAAGACAGATCACACCGACGAAATTAATTAATTTTAATTATTAGGCAAAAATATTATTTGAAAAGAGTAAATCTATTGTCTGGTTATTTAAATAATTATTGAAGTTAAAATAATATAACTAATTTAAAAATTAATTAATTGCTTAAATTAAGTATTTCCCATTTAAGAGTTTTTTTAAGAATAAAGATAGAATGCTGAATGGGTAAAATATTTAATACTACGCTATGTTGGTGAGAAATGGTAATTTTTTAGATCATTAATAAAACTATTTAACAAATATTATTTATAACCTTTTAGGATTTTCTTTGCTATTTATAAATGAAATCAGAATCTTTTTCTTGATTTTACTTATATAAGTGCACAAGTTCACTCAACAAGAAATTTAACATTTTCTTTGTTTTTATTTAGTGTACGTTTATGTTATTTTAAAGCTAATTCATTTTTAAACTTTTTTCTAAAATGCTAAATTTCTTCTAACCATCTGTTCGGTTACGCTACTCTGAAATTTCCCAATATATCTTTTTATTTCTGCAAATTCTATTTCACAAATAACTAAATATGCAGTGTTTCAATTTTCGTTCGATATTTTTCTAAGGCTCATTTAAATGTTTTTTCATATTTCAAGTTATTATGTTCTAAAAGGAGTATTCTTAGAAAAACAGAAATAATATTATTAGTTTAGAATATAATCTATAGATACATTGAGAAAAAAGAAGCATTTTTGAGTAGTCACTATACTCGAATTTTGAACACTGTCTAAAATGCATACCCATTCTGTTAAAAGTACTAACGTAATTAAAAGTTTTCTCCAAAGTGTTTCATATAAATTTAATATTATTTAACGATATATTTTTATTAATACAGTATTATAGACTTCTAATATTACTGTACAATTACTTCATTCATTTATGTCTCAAAAATTTAGTTTTCAAATTTGGACAATTGAAACTTAAAATATGAGGGTCAGATTAACATTGATAATATAGGGTACCTTAATTTGAAATTAATAATCATTATTAGATTTGATTATTTCGTATTTTAGATAACATTTGGAATATAGAGACAGTGTATTGGTATAATTTAGATTTTAGATGTATATATGCAAGACTAATTTAATTGGTTAAGTAAGAAAAAATAAATATTACTTTTTACTTTAAAAAGAATTTAGTCTCCTTTATTTTGTCTAGTAAAGCATAACAATTATAAAAATATTTAAAAACTTATTTATTCTTAAGAAAACAACTACATAATTTTCCCACTTTTTAAGTTTTTATCAATATTTATATTATAATTTAGCTGTTTTAGTAGAAAAACAAGAATGAGGAATATGTAAGAAGCCGTTTATTACGAAAAAAAAAGGATAATGATTTAGTATCCTATCTTAAAAGAAACAAGAGTTTTTATTATTTTACAAAAATTTACTACGTTATTCACAGTTTAACAAAAGGGTTTTTGTTACATTCGTATACGATAAGAGTGAAGTCGTATGATCCCAGTGTTTTCATTGGTGCTTGCATTAGAAGTGGATTAGTAGCTAATCTTGATTTGTTTTATTCGAAACACACACAAGCAAAATCCTCTGGGCATTGACTTATGGGATGCAATGGGTAGATCATTTTTACAAAGAAAGGTAGCAATTAGATAAGCTAAAGTGTTTTTTTCGTAATATGATTAAAAACATCTAAGCAAAATTTTGTTACGAAGACACAGAGTTAAGTTAAATTGAAAGTATAGATTTTTACTTATATGTAAGTATTATTATGTTCATTCATACTAAGAGTGTTCTCTGTTTTTATCCAGCCACTAACTCTTCTTTATTTTGCCATTAAATATATAGATCGATTGTGGCCCAAAACAGTTCTATGCTATTAATTTTACTTGATTTTTAACTACTATAACTTCATTTTGAATTTATATTTTTAATAAATAAAGTCGTATTTGTTCATTATGCAGATACATTAAGACTTTGCGCTCTGATTATCCCATTCCACTGATATTACAACTATTTAAATGTATGAATTCTTTTCATTCAGTAATAAAACTATATTTATACAAAAATTAGGTTGCCCTTTATTGGTATTATCTACATGGTATTTCATGAAGTAACTACTGTGAAGTTCAATGCATTTGTCCTAACATTCTGTCCACTTCTTAAACCTATTTGAAAGACAATTGTATTAGTGTTGTTCCAAAATTCAAATTCGTTTTGTAGGTTTTGCATTAATTTTGTTTCTTTAAAAATGGCTGTTTTGCTTCTTGATTGGAAACAATTAGAAATCGCACAAAGCGAGGACTGTTTGTGAAGCGTTGTATGGTCTCTAGATTGTTTACCTTAAAATGCCCACTGTATAACCTTGGAGTTTAAGGAATATGTATGCTTTTCAGAAATGGACTTTTCTATGTAGCTTGCTTGTAACTCTGCTTTCAATCTTGATAATAGTAACTGCCTTGTTCATTATTTTCTTTGTGGGGATACTAATATATTCAATGTACCATCTGTTAATGTTTTAAATGAACTTAACACTTAATATCATAAACCTCAAGACCTCTCAACTTGCATAATAGACTCCCCTAAACAATCTTGCGTTATTGAGACTGTAAAACACGAATGTAAAATGCAAAGCCAACATAGGTAAAGCTCACATAGAATAACTCTACAGACTTATATATATATATATATATATATATATATATATATATATATATATATATATATATATATATATATATATATATATATATATATATATATATATGTGTGTGTGTGTGTGTGTGTGTGTTTTAATGCTGCGTTCAAATAACAGTCTTAATACGAAGCTATCAGTGGATTGTAAAAGCACACTAAAAATGCATTTATTCATATGAGACTATAAAATATAGGCATGTACACTTTTTTAGTATGTTATTATGGATAACAAAGATTTTTTAAGTCAACATAATTATTATTGTATTTGTATGGTGTTCTAAAATTAAAGTGACTTAATATTTATTTAATAGCCTACGTATTTATAAGCATTAAATTGATAGTGGTATTTACTCAATTTGAGGATTAGAGATCGAGATTTGGCAACATGTTTTCAAAATACATAAATGGACAATACATGGCATTTCTTTAAAAAATGCCCATAATCATTAATTACCATAAATTTGTTTTGAAGTATGCCCTGAAAAATTCGCTATAAACTTCCAACTTTTAGATTTTTTCAAGAAATAGTTTTAAATCGCAAATGACTTGTATATGTAAATAATAAGTGAACAGTTAATGGTTACCCATTATCGGTATTATCTACAAGTTGTTTTATGAAGTCACTACTGTGTAGCGCAATGCATTTGTCCTAACATTCTGTCCCCTTTTTAAAGATATTTGAAAGACAATTGCATTAGTGTTGTTCCAAAATTCAAATTCGTTTCGTAGATTTTGCATTAGTTTTATTTCTTTAAAAATATCTGTCTTGCTTCTTGATTGGAAACAATTAGAAGTTGCACGAAGCAAGAACTGTTAATGGTTACCCATTATCGGTATTATCTACACAATGTTTTATGAAGTCACTACTGTGAAGCGCAATGCATTTGTCCTAACATCCTGTCCACTTCTTAAACATATTTGAAAGACAGTTGGAGTTAGATAGCTATGGTCAATTGCTTACTAAACGGAAAGGTAAATTATTTCCGGGTTGCCTATTTAAATATCTTTCAAAAAGTTACAGTAATCTAAGACAACGAATTTCAAATTCATTTCTGTATCAAGTGTTTGCATTATGTGCCCTCATCAAGGAAACTTAAAACAACGAATTTAGTAAAAATTATGTAGATTATTAAGAAAACATATTAGTCATTTCGAATATATGAAACAGCCTGTATTAGGGCGAAATATAGAAAAACTTCCCATAAAAAGATTTTTGAATTACAAATCAGAAATAAAAGGTAGATTGAGTTATAGAAAACATACTGTTAAAACAATGTTTTTCTTATTTATAAGAACAATTAATTTATTTATTCATCAATATTTACAATCAGCTCTTCTTTAATGATGTGGAAAAAGACCACATACAGAAAGATATTGAGACGTCCTGTAATGCACTGTAATTTCCCTTGAATTTCATTTTTTCTTTAACGTTAAAAATCTAATCTCTTACTCAAGAAAGGAATTTGAAAAATAAATCACTTTAGAAAAAAAAATCGTGCTAATTCCAAAACATGAGAAATTTCCTCGAACACTAGACATAATAGCAAAAATTTTTATTTTCATATTACTTAAAGAAGTTTCCATAGTCAGAGATAAGAATTTTTCATTTCTAAACGATGCTGACATTTCCATTACTCCATTAATAAGAGAAATTACTTTCAAGAAAACTGACAGAATGAAGAACCTATTCAGTAATTTTTTTCTGAAATATATGGTATCGCAATATAGATTTTTACAAAACATATTAGCTAAGTTTGCTATGAATAGCTATTAAAACACTGTTATTAAAGAAATACTTTTTTATAAACTACTTTTGAAATGATTGAAAAAAGGTAACAATTTGAAATGTTTTATGTAAGGAGAAGATATGTTTTATTACAAGATATGTTCTTTTCTCAGTGATTTAACTCTGTTTTATTTAGTAATATTAAATGTTTCATTTCTGGAGTTTTTTTTATGTTATTCTGAATTACATTCTGGATCAAATTGATGTGTATACACTTTGTTTAAAATATTTTCATAAATATACAGCGTTTTACTACTTTTTATAATAAAGGCATTTTATCAGTTGATAGCATTTAAAATTATATTCAAAGTTCCTATTCTGGTCTTATCACATATCACCATGTCTGTGTTAATTTGTGACAGCATCTGATAAGGAAACAGATATTATATATATATATATATATATATATATATATATATACATACACACACACACACACACACGTATATATATATATATATATATATATATATATATATATATATACACACACATATATATACATACATATATACATATATATATATATATATATATATATATATATATATATATATAT
>CM063505.1:7407647-7427647 GCA_032207245.1 Pardosa pseudoannulata
TTCGTACCACAAAAATTGACGTTAGCGCTATCTGATGTTGAAAGTAAATATTTTAGAATGCAAACGTGGTAGATGAGATTCAAATGTAAATGTGGTAGCTCTATATTAGGTGCTAAGATTTTAGTATCAGAATGTAACCACATGAGTTTCTAAACAGTTATTAAAATCACTTGTAGTACCTGTGTTGAAATACTTGTTCTGATTCGGAATTCCTCTTCTTGCGATCCGAGGAGTGTAGACTAGGGAAAGCTTTTTTTTTTTATATTTGTAACGAAAAACGAAATTTTGTTTTATCCGGATAAGTTTATATATACAAGGTGCATCCAGAAAGTAAGTTCTCGATGCTTTCCCCTTTAAAGTAAAAGTAATTAGCCGTGTCAATTGCTCGTAAGAGATCTATGACGTATTACACATATGCCAGGTGGACAAGTCGGGATTCGTGCCAGTAAAGGGGTAGCAGTGGTCCGAAATGGAAACTCTAATTCCTTCTCCCGCCGCCTGCAATGTTCATTCAGTGATCTTAAATGCACAAAACATCGAGCCAATTGAAATTTATCGCCAGCACTGTCAGGTCTATGAGCCGAAACTGACACCCAAACATAAAATTGAACGCCAGGAGCAACACTGACAGTTCTACTACGGTATCACGACGACGGCGACAAGGTCCTTGACAGGATCGTCACGGGCAACGAGGCTTGGATTTCACACTTTACTCCGGAAACCAAGAAGCAGTCAATGCATTGACATCAAAATGGATCTTCGGTCAGGACCAAATTCAAACAGACGCTGTCAGTACGGAAAGGGATGTACACAGCGTTCTGGGACAGGAAGGCTGGTTCCATTCACAGGCGGCAGAGTTCTAAAACAGAGGGATTCAATCGGTGATCCCACAATACAAGTGTCTCAATTCGGGTGGTGACGATATTGAAAAATAGATGAAACATTGATATACTTGTTGCCAATAAATATGTCTGTGAAAGTGTGAGTTCTTTTTTCTTTTAAATAGAGAAACTTACTTTCTGGATGCGCCTCGAACTATATATACATGTTAACTTATTCGAATGATGTTTATACAAATATTAGTGTTTACAAAGAGCATGATGAGTTTAAAGCTAATTTCATCGATTTTTCGAAACAAAAATTTATGACTCATTCTTTGGAAACAGTCAAAGATATCACTGAAATTTGTCCTGAGGTATTATAAAATTATAAAAAACTACGGTTCAATTCAAGGAAAAGAATCAATGTTAACAAGTGTGATGTGTTCATTAAATGTCAGTGGGTGTTCCTGTTCAAAACAATGAAACCTCATTTGGACTCATTTCATTTGGCGATTATCATAACCTAACATGTATGTGAGAGAATTTAAAATGAACATATTTATTTGCAGAGTTTTTCTGAGAAGTAATCTGTATAATTTTAATTAAGATGAACGAAGAAAGCTCATAACCTTGACTTATTGCACTGAGAAAGGTTCGAGTGCAAAGAGAATGAAAGTGATTACTCCGGGAGTTGTGTTTGATGGACATATATGAATTTGTCGAAAATATATTGCCTTTTCGATTCTTCCTCTCTGTATGTGCCAAATTTTGTACTCATACTGCAATAATCACAACTATAAATACAAAATGTTACTAATATTAAAACTTTCCAATTTTGTAACTTGTTCAGAGGAACATCAAGAGTGTCTCATAACGTTCTTCCTTGGAATGAGATGCAGAGAGAAATTGGTGTGACTTATTATTTAAGGCAGTCTAAGGTTTCTCCTGACGTTCTAGAGATGAGCTACAGATGAATTGTGTTCAGAACGAACGAATAAAATTGTCTTCCTACAGTTTGGAGATTTTTCACGTCCTCTGTGCTGTTCATGATTAAAAAAAATAACAAAGAATTGCAAATTAAATAGAATGAGAGGGAAAAAATATTTTTAAATCATACAAAATATTAAATTTTAAACCAAGGAAATAAATACTTTTTCCTGTGTTTATTAATCATATTTTCATCTTAAATTATTTTAAATTAGTAACAAACCTTCGAATAGAGAAAAATGCAGGAAATCGGATAAATTTTAGTAGTTTTTTAAACTTACAAAAAATAGTTTTTAGTAGCTGAGGAGTTAAAAATTGTTGATACACTGATACAAAATATTCTTACAATTTTCTTTTCTAAAATATAGCATATTTTTATTTTTAGATCATACTTATCTATATCTATAATAAGCTTGATGAAATTTAATAAAATTTGAATTCTCTGTAATGTTTACAACTTATTTCGCGTTATAAAATTAATTAACAAGAGACTCAATTCCAGACTATCTAAACTTAAATTATGTGTTCGAACGTAGTTAAAGAATAATTTCAAATGTAAACTTTTTGTATTCTTGATATCATTATGGAATTTGTGAAAAAATGAATTATTAATAATATTATCTTTCATACTTCCAAATCTTTTGTTTTGCTTGAAAGATGCAATTTATTTCGAAAGAAAACATAACACTTCATTTATTTCTTTTGTATTCAATTCAATAGGTAACTTAATCTCATTTCTTATTTTTAACTATGTTATTTTTATTGTAACGAAAAGTTTTATATTTTCATGGTTTGATTTTTAAGTTACTTTAGGAAAAGGATTGAATTTATTCAACAAAAAATTTATTGAGAGTCTAGTAATGGGTATAAACTTTGGTTGAAAGTGAAAGTGTAAAAACAGTAATGCGTCTGGTATCGACCGAAATTGAAAGCATTTTTGATCGATCAAAACAATATCCAATTGTTACAATGAACGTACATTTTAATAGACGTACTATAGCTCTGACCCAGGTTAAGTGCCTCGCTAAAATACCAAGTTACGGCTATCGTGTAGCTCTCATTTAAATTTCGGTATTTACCTATAATCAAATTTATAGTTGTTATTATTTTGTTAGTCAGAGACTAAATTTCATTTAGGAGACCGCAAAACATGGGAATTAATGCATCCACATTCTGCACAAGGATTTGAATAACATTCGGTTCCTACATAATTTAACCGAACTATGGCCGATTGGTTAGGGTGCTGGACTTCGGCACCGGAGTTCGTGGGTTCGAATGACACTGTGACATGGATGTTCGTAACCATTCGGAATCGGCTTTAAACAGTAGGTCCCGGTCCCATTAGCCCTCGTGTTGCAAAAAAGTAGACCGTTGCACTCCAAACCAAAAGAAAAACCTCCATAATTAGTTTTCTAAATAGCTAACACTATAATTCGACCCAAATTTCTTACGAATCTAACTCATCTATCACCAAAAAGTTTATAATACTCTGCACAAATTCAAAATACCATACTGAAATACTAAAGAATATTACACTAAAAAAATCTTTATCACACAATTCTATCCAAATTCCAAAATTAACCTAAACACACAAAATATAGCACCTAATACATTTTTTTTTTGCCAATCCAAATACCAAAATATTCTATTCACTAAACAAAATTTTATATTCATGTACAAAATTTCAATAACACACTCCTACTAAAAAAAAAGAAATCTGCTTAAAGACTAATTATTCAAATAATAACCCATCACAATGTAAAGCAAAGAAATCAAAAGAAACGAACAACCAAATAAAAAACATAAATAAAATCAATAAATAATCATTTGATATAGCAAACACATTTATCACTTCAATTATCAACACTATGTACGTATAGTTCAACACAAGTATTCATAACAGAGTTACTTATAACTTAGAATGTATGCTTAGTAGGCTTTAACCAAGCATCTAACCCAGGGTATGTGCTTGGCCAAAATAATTATCAATACTCAATTCTGCAAATTTAACATTTTAATTTTTATAAACATTGTTTACAATTTCATATTCATATAATCATGATAGTGTTGAGGCAGCAGCACTAACGATTTATTTTATCAAACAACATTTAACAAATTATTTTATTTAACGTGAAGTGGTTACTATAGTCGTACAAGCAGTGAATGGCTTACTCGGGGCGCAGGAGATCGGGCGCACATCTAATAGTGGAGACAGGCATCTGTGAGGGCGGAACTCGGGGAGAGTTGATTTATAAATGAACAAGTCAGATCGGGCTTGAAGCTGGGGAGTTCTTGAGGCAGGAATCGCAGCTATCGGGAGGCAGGAGAAAACAGTGGAGACGATTATCTGTAGAGGAGAGGCTTAGGAAATCAGAGAACTTCCAACCGGGCAACTGAGGAGTCAAGTCTTACACCAGGACGGCAGCTCATTCTCACCTCTAGGAATCACCTCCAGTCTCCTCATCTCTCTCGCCCTCATCTTTTCTTCCCGGGGATCCTCTCAATCTGTCCTCTGCTTCTCTTACCCAATCGTTATTAAAATCCTATTAGATTTGCCCATATAATTAATATGGGTGTAATTCTTTTGCTATTTGCTTACTATGTGCATTCTGGATCCTCCCCTAGATGCATCCCATGATCTATATCAATTTCCACGGGAACCTCTTCCCATTGCATGTAGCTACTGGTCCTGGTCTTTTGGCCTGACGTGAGCCCTGTCCACTGTATCTTAATGTGCCACCACTTTAACATAGTTCGTTTGCACCCATTGCAAACTGCCTCCCGTGGAGACAGTGAATCAAGCCATTCCTTCTGTCTTCACAAATTAATTTCATAGTCAAAACCTGGTGTTTAGATCTTTATTTTTGGAAGGGTTAATCTGCTAAGATTAACTTACTGCACTATTACATGATTTTAGAGAAAACATAATATACCCTTAAGAATGTTGGGTTTGTTTTAGTTATTTTTCGGATGCTACGATTTGTTACACGAGGTTAATACTCGTACCGGAGCCAGGATACAGATATCCCGTGATTCGAGATATTAGGACCGACTGTTTAAAATCTATTCTGAATGGTAGGAACATCCATATCAACTGCAGTACTCAAACATTCAAACTCCAGTGCCGAAGAGAATTCGGCCTTCGTACGCCGAGGAGGTTGGGAGTTCGATGTATTAAAAAATATACGGATAATTTTAGAGATTAATTGCAAAAATTAAATGGTATTATGACTTTCTATACCATGCAGCGTCACGCATCTATGGTTTGCAAATATTCCGGACAATTATATTAATTCTCAGCTTGTTAATATCATATCCAAATTTAATATCGTTCCTGTTGATCATCGCATGCGAGAATGACTTGTAATATGTGGTACTGAACAAGAATGATAGTACATTTTTGATTTTAAGATTCAACTTCCAAATAGTTAATATGTTACTCAAAAGTGGTAAGCTTGATTTTCAATTGAACTTCAAGAAATGTTTTGGTTCATCTCTAGAGTTATATGATCAATCCCAAACCTATAGTGCAATTTTAACAAAGTTAGGAGATATTACGTGTATTTTGTAGTGTTTAATGGCCAAAAATACAAATAACGATCAAGTACGATTTAAGAAGAAAGTGAGTAAAATAATAGGCCATGGTAAAATCATTGAAAATATACAATTTTAAACTGAGTAGTCAAGTACATTTGAGTCATATAAAATGATCACAATTGTGTCTTAAATTTCTTAAAAAAGCTTAAAACATTCTCCTATTGAGAGACATATACAGGTAAAATTATGCATCTCATTTGTTTGCTATTCGAGAAGAACAATAAATATCAAATTATAGAGAATTAACAAAGAACTTTCTTTTTTTATGTATTAACGAAGACAAAAGAAACTGGTTGCTTTATACACGTTAAAAACTTAATAATTAATCAGTGCTGTACACAAAATCTATCATTGACTTTTTTTACCACAGCTAGGGTAGATACTGTTAGAAACAGTAGTGTCTTTAAAAGTAAGTACAAGTAATAGATGGTATCCTGTAGGTAAAGTAGAAACAGTTGTTTGATTGCTCTGTATTCCTATAATAATGACTAAAATTTAGAAAACCTGTTGCAAATGAACTCTTGTCAAATAAAATTTAAATTGCACCTAAAAAGAAATTCTGCACTGTCTCTATATATCAGGATAAACAGGCTATCCGAAAAAAAAAATCTAATTCGAAAAAATTATTTTTAAAATGTCTCTGACTTTTATTCTATGATTGATATCAGTTGGTTGCTGATTAAGTACCATGGATTTACGGGGTAGATAAATACAAATAAGCTTTAAGTAGTTCTTAAAATGTATTGAAGTTTTTGTTATACTGTTCTAAACATACAAGTTAAACATCGATATTCAATCTTATAACTATATGGTATTGAAATCCAATTAGATTTACAAAAATATGATTCATTTTGTTTCTGATAATTCCAAAACGATGTCAGTTACATCAATCAACAAACAAAACATAAGTTTTAAGGACATATAAAAATTAATGAAAGACGACTAAATTTATAGTGATACATGGTCCTTACTGTTCTTTAAAATGTTCTTTTAAACAAAAATAACAGAGAATGAGAGCTCACTGCTAGCACTCGAAAAATCTAAGTATCTCGGATTTGAAAGTAAAAGTATTCATTGATAAAATAAAATACATTGAAAAGGGAATAATCGTTTGACTGAACTGGAAATATACAAAACGAATGCACTTGAACAATTCAGAAACAAATACTTAAACATGAATGCCCCTAATGTTTATATTTGAAAGACATTTCAAATTTCAAAGTACAAGTACTCAAGATGTAAAGAAACCATTATCTTAAAAAATTCCTTTTGAAATTATTGCAGTTTGTTTAGATACTCGTATTTAGAAATAAAAAAATATATAAGGCAGACGATGTCAGCAATACTTGTAAGAAACGATTCGACTAAAAGCTTTCTATAGACATTTTTATAATAATGATTAAATAAACAACCATTTTCTTATATAAGCTATAAATCGAAATGCTTTCGGAACAAGACATTTTTTTTGTAATTAGAAATTTTTATATTAGTCATATCCTAATATCAAAAGTATAAATCCCATCTATTACACATATTTTTTAGAATGACATAAATAAAAGTCATACGTTCTGCTGAATGTAATGAAACTTTTATAATAAATAGTTTGAAAACAGTAAATAATTAAGCTAATGAACGATTTTGTTGTTGATATTTTTTTTTGTAATTAGAAATTTTTATATTAGTCATATCCTAATATCAAAAATATAAATCCCATCTATTACACATATTTTTTAAAATGACATAAATAAAAGTCATACGTTCTGCTGAATGTAATGAAACTTTTATAATAAATAGTTTGAAAACAGTAAATAATTAAGCTAATGAACGATTTTGTTGTTGATATTTGATATAGAAAATAAAACTATTTGACATAAAAGTAACAGTACTTTCTAGCACGATAGGAAAGAAAGATTTTGATAGTGTATTGTTTGGTTAGTTTCAACTAAAATTGTTTTAACTCAATATGTATCGATTGAATTTTTAAAGAGTACGACATTATATAAAATAGATAAATTTTGGATATTACTTCTTTTGTCATTTGCACAACTTACTAATACAAGCCAAGTACAAAATTATATGTAACCATCAATAAAAATATATGTACGAACATTGTTTATATACTAACAAGTATGTTAAAAATATGAAAATACCGATATTTTGCAATAGACCGGTTTAGTAAATGAAATTGCATTTCTTATATTGATGCTGAGTATATATACTTTATATAAAAGAAGCACTTTGTAAAACATGCTTTAAAGAGACAAATTAAAAACAATATTCTATAGAGAAAATACAGAAACCTTATAAAACTCTACAAGAATAATATTGGTAAGGTTTCCAATTACTTCTTTGGAAGTGCTCCCATTAGAAATATATTAATTTTAGCAATAAATACAATACTTCAATAAAAGCAATAGCTTCAAATAAAACTTTTGCAACACATCAAGTAAAAACATTTTCATTAATAACGTTTTAGACATTAAAGGAATTGTTTACCTCTTGTAATTCAATAAACCCTTTTTTATGTTTTCTAAACTTTTACTTATTCTGTTTATTTATTCTATTAATTTTAGTTATTCTATTTTCCTTATTCCGTATTTTGTCAAACATAAAACTGAATTAAATCCTCTTATCTAAAATTTCTCAATAAACGTTTCAGGTAATCTACTATACATCCTGTAATATGCAATGCAAGATAATGCCTATTTTGAAATTTATAAATAATGGAAAGTATTTTATGTATAATTACATTTACATAATATGCAAATATACAGTTTCTATTGGGATAGGAATTTGTATTGTATAAAGTTTCGCCTTTAGAGTAGGGCATTAATTTTCTATATAATGTAATTTAGATTTAAGAAAAATCTTGAATGTTTCCTTTTATCCGCATGTTATCAAATAATTCAAGTCGATTTTATTACATTTTGAGTCAACACCTTGCTCTGTATGTAAACGTAGAGATGCTATAATGTTTTTTGGGTATTATATTGCTTTAAACTGTTCTTATAGTTACTGTATTAATTTTGTATACATACATATATATATATACATATATACATACATATATATATACATATATACATACATATATATATACATATATACATACATATATATATATATATACATATATACATACATACATACATATATATATATATATACATACATATATATACATATATACATATATATACATATATACATACATATATATACAATATACATAATATATACATACATATATATATATATATACATAACATACATATATATTTACATATAATATATATATATAAATATATACATATATATATATATATATATATATATATATATATATATATATATATATATATATATACATACATACATATATATACATACATACATAAAACACACACACACACACACACACACACACATATATATATATATATATATATATATATATATATATATATATACTGGGAAATAAAGTGTTTTTTATATAACACTTACAAATATAAAACGCCCATTAATTTATTTTTTCCAGTTTTTCTTCAAAACCCCCTTTTATATATTACCTAAATACTTAATTTAAAAAAAAATGATATTGATTTACTGTATAAATATCGTTATTAAATTTTAAGTATATATAATATCTGAAATGTAAACAAAATCGCATAATTAAATTTCTTCAAAAGCCTCATGGGTTTACAAAAAAAAAGTTAAAAATAACACTAAGATAACACCTTTTTTTAAAATTTTATCTCACAATATTTAACGGCATGTTGGGTTTTAATAAATTTAAAAGATCAATCGATAGCTGGCGATTTTTTGTCCTTAATTAGAAACTAAAATATGTTATTATAAAAAAACAAGTATTTTTTGTTGTTAAAATGCTGCATCTAGCAAATATTCCGTTTTAAATTGGGCTGAAGAAATAATTTATTTCTCTTCTAAATGAAAGACGTAAAACATTTAATTTTCGTAATTTAAAGGAAAAGGTTAACTGTGGTTACATAACTAAAATATATTAAACAAGTAAACTATTCAATTATAAATTAATGACTTGTAAAATTAAGATTTATTTTCCAATTAAATGCTAACTCTAATATTTATACTATATATTTTTATACATGAAATAAAAATTAGAAGATTTCTTAGGCTTTTGAGGATTTGACTGTCCAGTGCATCACATGAAGTACACATCTAATCATTTATATAATTGTATATCACATGTGATAAACAATGATATTAAAATAAAATAAACTTTTGTCTATTAAATATAATTTCTTATGTATCAGAAGTGATATAGAGGTATATAAATCATTAGATGTGTATATAATATACGATTTACAAGACAGGCTAACGGTTAAACAATAATTTTCGATTTTATTTTCGGTTTTATTAAACAGTACTGCTGTAAAGCATTAGTCAGAATTTCTTACATAAGTAATTTTTAAATTAGGATTCCGAACTGAAAAGTATAACCGTAGTTCAAATCAAAACCACAGACTGCTGTACTATGATATACAGATATATCTATTCAGTTGTTGGCCTTTAACTATTGTTTTAACCCTTTCGTCGGCTATTTATTTCTCATACAATGTTTCCAACTTTGAAAACAGAAGTGCTAATTCTATTAATCGATCGAACAATAAATGGAAACACAAAAATTGAAGTTGTTATTAGTCTTACCATCTTTATAACAGCAAGGCCAATATAATATAATGGCTTTTGCTCTTCCCACAGGAGTATTTTGTAAGATCATGTAAGTGGAAAGTAATCTTCCCAAAGCCCACAAAATGGTTAAAACAATTCTAAATGGCTATAAGCATTCATACGAGCATGGGGATTCAAAACCATTCATATCTTTAATCTAAAAATAGTGCCTGTACAAGTTCAGCTGTACAGCTGAGATACCCCAATTTACTGAATTGTCATACTAAAAAGTGAATTAATAATATAAGTTCTGTTGTTGGAAATTTTTCAATATATGAAAACAATATTCAGTTTCAAACTGGGGAAACCAAACTAGAAAAATAGAAATAAAAATTGGACAAGATCATCTTTACCTGATATTGTTTGAATGGTATGTGGAGTGAGGATTACCAGATTTTAACTGTGATATCATTTATCTTTACTACTATATATATAAAGATATAGTAATCACGTCAAGTTTACTTCGGCTACAAACCAGGAATATTTTTTACTGGTATTTAAAAACAACTCGTTTGACCGGAGCAGTACTTTGTGTTTTAAATTCACAAATGTATTTGTTATCTATACTGTCACCTCTTTCTAAATTTTAATTTCGGTGATATTATATGCTCGCTAAAAGTAATCTCAAGATTAACGGGAGAGATCAATAGAAATCTTTTGTGAGACATCCTGAAGGTCTTGAAGTTAGGGAGATAGGAGTTAATAGTTGTTGAGTATTATCTATTTTCAGACTGTGCCTTAAATCAGGGATGGAAAAAAACTTTTTCGGCTCTTGCCAAAAATCGAAAGAAAGTAAGTTTGGCGGGCCAAGATAAATTTTTCTAAAATTTTAAAAACAATATACAAGTACCTAATTTTTTAAATACGTTAATGATATGAATGAAATCGAGATTTCATTTTTAAAAGTTCCCTATATTGAGGTTCGAAGTGAGATGTACTGTTTTTAAGAAATGATCCTAAATGCTCATCTGTCAGTCTATTTCTGAAAATATTCTTTCTATGGTTTAAAGTTGAAAACACTTGTTCACATATAAGAAGCAAATATACCTCTGATCTTCTGGATGTGAGATAATAAATTTGGGATTTAATATTTAAGCAAAGTAGAAAAGGAGATGGATATATAATGTATAAATATATATTTCTTTTATTTTGCCTCAGACCGGCAACTTAAAATTCTAACCGAGGGCTGGAGTTGGCCCGCGGGCCTTAGTTTGCCCAACCCTGCCTTAAAACATAATCCGATCAACAGCGCGCATCTCACTTCAACAAGATTCGCTCATTGCTTTTAGAATAATTTTGTTTCTAATGCAGATGGAAATATATACATGTATCTTTATATCAAACACGGCTGCAAATTTGTTATTTATTTACCACTGGTTCAGGATCAAGTGTGGCTTAAAAAATACTGCAGATGCGAGTAAAAATATCCCTGCTGCGAACTCTTAATTTAGAATCAGGGGCCAAACAGCAGACCCTAGGAACGGCCTGCCACCTCCAGAGGTATCGTTTAAACGTGGAGGACATTCCGACCACCAAACTATATTCCTGCCCCATTCGACAATAATCATCATGGTGATATGGATCTTTAGCCAGATCGAGCTTCGAATCCACTACCTTCTGGTTAGGAGATCGATGCCTTTGCCTAAGCTATAGAAGCTCACTTTAAAAACATCAGTCCCAATATTAACGCTCTCTATGTATCGATGTCTCAGTAAGGAACAATCTAAATAGCGGACGATAATTTCGTATAATAAATGAGAACATTAGTTTATGTTATTAGAATAAAATAATATAAATCTTTATAATCGAAACCCATTTATATAAATACACTTGTCCAGTAGACTGGTCGTATTAACGGTTATTGCTTTTTTGTTTCAGGTTCGTCGCTGTTACTCGTCCGCTTCGTCCTCGGATGACAAAAGGGGTGGCGATCTCGATCATCCTGCTGGTGTGGTCCCTGAGCTCGATCCTGTCGGTTCCCTCCCTGCTGTACGCTACCACAGTCACCTACAAGTACTCGGACGAGCAGCAGAGGACGCTCTGCTTCCTCCTCTGGCCAGACGCACACAACGGCATCTCCTACTTTGACCACGTGTAAGTTATACACTTGCCTACTTAGAAATTTCGATTCGTGGATGGGTCTCTAGTTTGATTTTGATTTGCAAAGCTGTGGTATACTGTTTTACTCGACGTCTAATAAAATTGATACTTACTGCTAAAAGCCGATTCCGTATGGCTATGAATATCAATGCATGTAGCTGGGTTTGAACCCGTGAACTCGAAGAGCAGTATCCTAACCATATAGTTCTCATTCCGAAATGGTTCTCTGGTCTAATAAATATGAAATAATAAATTTAAACTGAAATAATATTTTTGACCATTCTGTAATCTATTATGACTAGTTTCGGCCTTAAGTATCTATGTACGTACATGAAAACTATACATTTGAAATTTAATAAAAAAATTTTAATCATTCCTGAATGAGTGTTTACTAATTTCGAATTGTTGAATGTACATATGTATGTAGCACTATGAAAATTAATCTGCCGGTCACATCGAATTAAGAGTCTATTTTCCGGGATTGCTGGACAAGGAAAAATCGTAAGCAATTAGCTTATTGAAGAAAACAGTCGTGACACATTTAAGAAAACGGTGAGTCTATAAAAGACCGTAAACTTTTAGGGAGTTAAAAGAACGACATGTGTCTTTATCAAAGGCAGAAGATAGAATGATCATGAAATTCGGGGATTGTGAGGTTGGACCCCAGAGAGAGAAGAGGAGATGAAATATTTCCCAGAGAAAGTATATTAGTCAATCTCTCAACACTGAAATAGAACTTAGATCACTGAAAAGAGAACTGGAGACAGCTTGGAAAATGTAGAGAGTGGGCAGAAAATTTATTTACTTTTATCGCAGAGAGAGAATTTTGGGAAATGGGTGGAAAAATTATAAATTGCGGACACTCCTTTAATTAAGTTAATTTATGGCTTAGAAAACATATTTGAAGGAATAATAATGGGAGAGAGGATAATTTTTAAGAGATATTAAATTGTAAAAATTTTGATATATTACACGCATATAACTAAGTATATTACCCGTATATAACATGCATACAACTAAAATATGATTAGCGGATGAAATTATATTTTGTACTGCTGCAACATCTAGTCGTGCATCTCCATTTAGCATTCAATATGAGAGATCTTCATATAATGCATAGTAATGCTACCGGGAATAATCAAAAGATGGTTAATTACAAAATATTAAAATATTATGATTATTATGGAAGCTACCCACACTCGTTGCCAACTACAAGGTTTTTAGCAACTAATGCCAGGGGCGAGTGGTGAACAGCTATAAGCGCAGGACTTTGATAAAAGTTATTTCAAGGTTGGTTAGGATTGGAGTGCTACGGTATACTAATTTGATACACTAAGGGTAATGAGATTGGGACCTACTGCTTAAAGCGGATTCCGAAAGGAAACGAACAACTATGCCACAGTGAGATTCGAACCCACGAACTTCAGTACCGAAGATCAGCGTAATTAGCATTAGGCCATCGTTCGGCTGTTTCAAGGTTAGAGAAAGGCAAAAAGGAAAAAATAAATTAGTTTCATAGCACATAAAATCAGATTTGTTGAACGTAAATAATTGATATATCAAGAAAGGAAAGTTTGATTGTTTAAAGTTTAAAAAAATAGTTATAAACCCTTTACAATTTTGGAAGAAGAACATCTCATTTTGTATACAATTCTGATGCATTGGAGATAATAAACCTACTGCTTAACACCGATTCTTAGCTACTACGACATCCATGCTGGCAGTGGGATTTGAATCTATTAACTCCAATACCGTAGAAGAGCACCCTATCCCTTTAGCTAAAGAAAAGGTAATGCCATAATAAAACAAAACCTTTTTTATTTAGTAATTTTTCAAGGAAATACTGTGTCCACATTAGTTTAATTTTCCTTTTTTAATTAGTGCGTTATTACCTATAATGTATACTTAACAAAAACATTGTTGGCAAATGTAAGTTGTTCCAACGCATTCTTTACACTAAGTTATTGATTGATAAATTGGTCTTAAAGTCGAATCTAATGTACTATTAGTATTGAAAAATTATACATTTTAATAAAAAGTACCATAGTTGAATTATTATTGAACCGTTGTCTTCAATAGCAGCTATTTGATTGTTTAAAAAACCAAGCGACTTTGTTTCAAATGGATGCTATCATAATCTTAAAAATCAATTTTATTCTGAATACTTTAGACCTAGCACAGAAATAAAAAAAAACCCATTGTGGCCTATGATACTTTATAGCTGTGAAGACAGGGCTTCTGGTTTGGTTTGGTTTGGTTTTGAGTGCTACGGTCTACATTTTTGCAACACGAGGGCTAATGAGACCGGACTACATCTTAAAGCCGATTCCGAACGGCTATGAACATCCATGCCCTGTGGGATTCGAACGCATAAACTCCGGTAATGAAGGCTAGCACCCTAGCCATTAGACTACCGTTCGGCTGCGAAGGACGGGTAATGAGTAAATCTATGAAAAACAAACTGTTGACATACTGACGCAAAATACTATGAAAAATATTTGGTGCACTTTGGTGTTTAGAGATCAATATAGTTTTAGTAGATCTAAGTTTAAAATCTTCTGAAAATATAAAAAACAAGGAATCATTAAGACTATAAAAAGTCTTAGGATTCGATGGCTAGGACATAATTTAGAACTAAGAGTACAAACAGAGTAAAAAACAAAGATTAAACAAACCTATGGAAATTAGAAAGCAGACAAGGCCTACAATTAGGTTGCTTCACTAGGTTGAAAGGGACTTAATTTTACGTAAGTGGACCGGAAGGCAATGGATGGGATAGGACCAGATGACTGAGATTAATAGGGGTCCTCTTGGCCTGTAATGAGCTTTAATGATTTAGAAAAAGAAAATCAAAAGTGCCCATTGATTATTTATTAGTTATTGGTGTTTAATTCTTTAAAAAGAGACTTAATAATTAAAAAAATATTTAAAATATTCTTGTAGAGTATCCTGATGAATAATACAAACAGCAAGAGCAATTTAAGAAAAATACAGGGTGATAAATTAAAAGAAATAACAAAATGACAGAAATATGAGCTTTAATATAATCTGATCGTAACGCATTATGAAATCTACAAATTTAAAATGTGTTTAAAAAATTCATTTTCAATGCTTTTGTAAGAGCAGATGTTTTTCTCAAGTTAGAATGATATCCACTGCATTTAACTTTTATTACCAGTCATAAAAAATATATCGATTACTTCTAACCAAAATGTGTAAATAATTGTTCTTCCTACAAAGTAAAGCAATATAAAATTTTTGAATTATTAAAACTTCGAGGAAAAACGAGGCGGGCACAAATTTATTACTTTGACCACCAAAGACAATTAACGGGGCTAAGTGGCCCAAAGTATATAGAAAATCATCTCGACATGACGTAAACGCGGCTTTCCGCAATTAATTAATGTGACATTCTGTTGTTTTTACGAAAAAAAAGTATTAATCACCGATCCCATATTACAGCTCTGGCGTAAATCATTTTCTTTGGATCTTTTCTTTCGTGTAGACGCACTTTCTATCTAGTAAAAAATGCGTTCAGTGTAGAAGCCTGTAAATCATTATTGTATATGTTATGATCGGCTTAGAAAAAGTTAACTCGAAAATTAATGTCAGCTATTCTGTTCTTTTTTAAAGTGTTAAAAACATGTTTTTAAATTTTTCTTCAGGTTTATTTTTGTTTTTAAGTGCATTTTATATATTTCTTTTTAAATAAAATTGCTGTAAAACAAAACTTTTCTGCTTTTGACATTATATACAAACTAAATATCAATGAATAAACCAACCTCATAAAATGATTTCATTATTTCCTTTTCTTAAATAAGTATTTCATTTTTAAATTTGTAAAATAGTAAACTTTATGTAATTCAAAGTCATATAAGGCAATTTTACGTTAATATTTATTAATTCTTAGTAATTTAAGCCATTTTTACTAAAAACAAGTCAGTAGTAAATACGTTTATCGAATTATCAAATTTTTTATTGTTAGAAATATATTAAGCTAATTTTGGTTTTAATTTCAGAATAAGTTTGATCATCACGAGTTTAAAAATTTGACAATATTTTTTAACTTCAGTATTAAAAGTAACAATCCTGTATTTCTGAAAATTATTCACTATTCATGTACTTTTTGAAAGTAAGAACAGTATTTGCACTATTGATTAACACTAACAGGTTATAATTTAAATAAATAGTAGATGAATCAGATAAATTTTGTTCGGAGCTCTGCGGATATTTTTAAGAACAATCTAATATAGGCGCTCTTTGGGGAATAGCTGCAATGTACGGAATTCTGATTATATGGACTAGTTTTATGTATTATAAAAGATACTTGTGTTCTGAATTTCAAACTCATTCTGAACTATAGATAAGAGCTCAAAATCAGAATGCTTTTCTATTTATATATTTACTGATGTACCAAATCGTAAAATTTGTATATTGCGATCTTTATTTCGGAAAATAAATGAACCTGTCACAAGATTTTTAATTTCTTTATCATTCTTCAATAATATCCTTAAATGGAATGTAGATCATAAGATAAAAATTTTGCCCAACTCGTCTTCTCTTGAAATTCTGAGATAAAACAATTGAGATTTTACTTTTACATGGGTATAGCTAGTAAATTGAACACCCATTGCTACACTATCAAGACATGTCAATAAGATGTGACAAATAAGTTTGTAGTTTTTATATTGATCTGTGTCAAATGTTTTGTGTTGTGAAGAAAATATGTTCTCAAAGAAATACCAGGCAAGGAAAAATTCTATCGAACGATTAGACCATATAATAAAGGATCCGATGACATGCGGTGGAATCTCTAATATAACAGCAAAATCACCACCCCTCGAGGGGTAATCCCAAAAATATGTGGCATATCAGCTATCCAGAGTGACAGGAAAGTGAGTGGCAAAAAGGAAAACCCTAATTATATTTAATACTATGGAATCGAAACTTTTTTCGTTTTAAGGGGAATATAAAAGATCTTAGCCATGGTTTGATGTGATATTAAAATTCGGAAAAAATGTTTATTGTCTTTGAGATGCATAATATAACATTATTTTACGCGCATTTTTACAGATATTTTAAGAATTGTAGAACAGATATTTTGGTTTGGTTTAGGTTTTGGAGTTCTACGGTCTATTTTTTGCAACACGAGGCTAATCAGACCGGGACCTACTGCTTAAGCCGATTCCGAATGGCTAAGAACATCCATGCCATAGTGGGATTCTCACAAACTCCGGTTCCGAAGGCCAGCACCCTAACCATTCGGCCATCGTTCGCGAACATGTATTTTTATATCTTTAGAATTTTAATTATTTAAAAAATAAATGAAAATACAGAAGCTGCATGCTTTGTTATAAAATTGAGTGCAGAGTTTTATTAAGGGATTTCAACCATTTTAAATCCTACAAAATCAAATTTGTTTTCTTTTTCGTGAATAACATAATAAAACTATAAATTAAGATAATACATATATGGTTGTTAATCCAAATTACAAATATATATGGGATTTTCGAGATTAAATAAAATTGTTTTTAATAAAAAATCTAATGATCATTGTTATGTGCTTGCAGATATGGGATTGTGAGCAATTTATTGTGCACTTATATTCTTTTAAAAAATACCTACTGATTTATTTGGAATCGAAGCAAAATTAATGGCTTTAAATTACGAAATATTATATTTTATATAGAGTACTTAACATTTATTGTACAGGAAATCCTTTGATAGTCATATTGTAATATTTATTTATTTTAATTTAAACGTTAAATATGTTGAAAACAAATGGGAAAATTTTCTACAGTGTGATAATTGTAAGTAAGAGAGAAATAAAAAGGAACAAAAATAAAATGTTAATATTTTTATAATTTGTCATAGATCTTAAAAATGTGTTACGTACAAAAAAAGGAAAAAGTCTTTAACATACAGTACATATTGTAATCAAATAGATATTTAAGTAATTAAAAAGTTTTTAATGAGGTCTTTTCTATAGTGTCAGTAAGTCTATATACTATAGGTCTTTTCTAAAGTACATAATATTTAATTCTTTATATTACTGCATGATAATAACATTGAAATAACTTCTATATATCATGTACGAAGCATTTAAACAATTCAAAGTACATTTTTAGAAAATATCTTAGTTCTTTTGATATGCTTTTTTATGTTCTTTTCAGAGACGTTAATACAAACAAAAGTATGTACATAAAAACTCAGAATTCTAAATCTTCAAATTAAATTTTAAAATATTATAAGGTCCCTCGTTTTTTTAAAACGACATCAAAAGTGAAAAAGGTTTTAAAAGAGAAAAAGCTGGATGTAAATTATGACACCCTGAATATTTTATTAAACATGGAATCTTAAAATATACTCTAAAACACAACTAGGAAAAAATTAAAATAATGTATATGGTTGAAAAAAACTTATTTGACTTCCTTTTCTACTTAAACATGTGAATAATTTTGTAAACATTATGTTAAATTAAGCGAGAGAGAGAGGAGGGAAGAAACTGACGGTGTTATCCCCCTCCCCTAAAAGATTGTTCACTGATTACTAACAGCCTGTATACAGAGATAAGGCTTATGAAAGCTTTACGCTTAGTCGCACGTATAAAAAATGTATTAACATGAAAACAAAGAGATATATTCCATCCGCAAGAAAAAAAACTTTAGATTTATTGAATCCGGATAACAGTAGTTGTGGCAAAGTACAATTTTTTTTTATCTGCGTCTGAACATTTTAGTATATTTTTAAAAAGAATTTTTTTGTTATATTTCTAAGAAAATTTTCAAAAAAATATATTTGCTATTATTCAAACACTTTGAGGGTTAATTTTATGCAAAAGATTTTTATGTAAAAAATTATTTCTTCTTATCGTATAACTACCTTATATCTAAACTTTAAAAAAACCTTATTATATTTTGTTTGATCATTTAATATTATCTTCTTATTTCAGCAGTAGAGAAAATAAAATTATCAAACATTCCAAATCTCTAGCCTTGCTATAAATGTGTGTGCATTATTTTCAAATCTCATAAAAAAACCTCTAATGTTACAAATGGTGATTATTTATCAGTAATAACTAATTTATATTAATTTATATTGTAAATCTGTTTAACAACAACAGCGATTAAAAGTATTGGGAAATTTCATAATACTTTCGTTAACGTCATTACTTTCAGAAAACTTTACTTTGAGAAATATCTATCGCAAGTGAAAACTAGTTATTCATACTTATGTCAGCTGTCTACTGCCAGAAATACTCAAAAGAGAGTGTTTAGATGAAACAGACTTACAACAACTAGAATTGAAAATATTAAAGACATTACTACAAAAATGAGAGAACGAAATTATAGAATACTTTGCAAGAAAACTTCTTGCTGAAAAAAATAAGGAATAATGTAAGAATAAAAATTCAACTTTGATAAATTTCAATAGTTAATATAGTTAAAAGATAATTAAAATACATTGATATAATGTAACATATTGAATTAAGATCTTTCAACAAATATTTGAAATTCGTCAAAAGAAATTTGTTAAAACTGATCGCAGAACTTCTATAAGGTGAGGTTCAACTGTGAACAATATTTTGATTTTAAGAAATTAATCGTAAAACACAACAATTCGTAACTGTAAAGTTTATGAAAGAGACGACAAGTAGCATTCTTAAAATGTGAATCTGGCAGGAGTTATCCAAACTCAATAATTAAAGTAGATGTGTGCTGGCTTTGCAATGCCCATTGACTTCTAATACTTTTAGTTCCTCAGGCACGTTTTTAAATAATATCA
>CM063505.1:7432647-7437647 GCA_032207245.1 Pardosa pseudoannulata
TCTTATTTGTCTTATATTACTAATGTGTTTTAGGATATTCGACCCTTACTCGTGATACTTTGCCAGACAACTAGTCCTTTATATTATCATTTATTTAAAGAATAACTTATAAATTATGACCTCTACTAATCACTGTATAGTAATGCAGAATTTATATTCAATCCATAATCTCAATGTCTGCTGGGGTCAATAGGGTGCTGACCTTCGGAACCGGAGTTCGTGGGTTTGAATCCCACTATGTCATGGATGTTCATAGCCGTTCGGAATCTGCTTTAAGCAGTAGGTCCCAGTCTCATTAGCCCTCGTATTGCAATAAGTAGACCGTAGGGCTCCAAAACCAAACCAAACAGTATTCTCACTGAAATGTAACCTTTAATATTTTCATGAAGGAATGTTTCTTCTATTTCATGTAAATAAATCTTAAATTCAGGAAATATTAGTTTCAGTTCTTTTTCCTAATAAGAATATTCTTTGATATTGCCACTCTATACAACAATAAGTCGGATAAATAAATAAGGATTATTTTAAGAATGAGATGAAAAATAACGGAAGCAAATGCAGAACAGATAGAAATGAATGAAAACGATGGATCTGAACAACCTTATACGACAATAATGAAAGTCAGCAGATGATTTGGTTGATGTGTATTTCCATCTAACCCATAATTCCCCCAAAGATTGACAAATTTAAAGAAGATGAAGTTTGTTTCATTAGGATATGACTTTTATTTACAATTGAAAAACAGAATTTTTCATAACATTCCAAACTAGACCTTACCATTAGAGTACGATCAGAATAGATACTTCTATTATAAGTGAAGTAGTAGTTTTCTTTTTAAAGGCAGTCATTTTCTTCGTTAGAATAAGTATAGTTTCCCTTTGGTTTAACAGTGGTTGATTGGTCTGAGATCAATTGCCTAAAGCAGACATCGAACGAAAAACAATAGGCATGCTATCAATAAAATCTAACTCAAGAAATTGGTTACCAAAAAGCAATTCCCTTCTCTCTCAGCCAGATTTCGACATTTAAAGTCGTAACCATCTCATATGTATAAAGTCAAACCAGAAAAATCCTTACAAAAATTAGTCACCATAACAATTTTAATATTAGGCACATCCAGAAAGTAAGTTTCCCTACTTAAAAGAAAAAAAGAACTCACACTTTCAGGGACATATTTATTGGCAACAAGTACAGCAATGTTTTAGGTATTTTTCCCCACAGCCACCACCAGAATGGAGACACTTGCCTTATTGTGGGATCCACTTTTGTATCCCTCTGTCGTAGAACTCTACCGCCTGTGAATGGAACCAGTCTTCCTGTTCCAGTACACCTTGCACATCCCTTTCCGTACCGACAGCGTCTTTTCTAATTCGGTCCTCACATAAGACCCACTATGACGCCAAGGCATTGATAGTTGCTCTGTTTCCGGGGTAAAGTGCGAAATCCAAGTCTCATTTCCCGTGACGATCCTATAGATGAACTCATCGCGTCATCTTGATACCATACACAGCCATTTATATAGAAGGTCTGCGCACTCAAAAAAATGGCTGCGGCTGAAGGCGGTTTCCCATCTATAATCCGCAAGTAAATTGTGTTATGCCTTTTACTAATCATTAAAATATTTTTTTCAAAAATAAACGAAGGATATTCAATTATTTCACTAACGTGAATATTTATTAGTAGAAAATTGTTTTGATATAGATATTTTATTTATGTGTCAATTAATATTTATTTTTTAGTTACCAAAACAACTTCATACACTAAATGGGAACAGATATGATATATAGATAAAATTTTAAGCAAAAAAATTACATTTGCAAAAAATTACACAACTGGCATCTTTTTTTTTTCGTTTTACTTACCTTTCATTAAATAGTCCCATGGAAATAAAATCTTAACTTTTATTCATAAAATATGATCCTTTAAGGATGATATTTAAGTTAAAAGAAATAAAATCCTTAAGAATATTAAAGGCAGTGTTAAAAAACCTTAGTGTAAAATCATAGAACAATTTATCACTGATAAATTTCATAAACTCATGCAAAAATATTATGCTTAGGCAAAATAATTTCAAAATTTTTACACTTTTATTTACGTATAACATCTGATACTGATTTGTACTACATAAACAATGAAGCATAAATCAATAGTATATAGAGAAAAAAATAAAAATGTTATTACAAGAAATATTTAAGAATTTTTATTTTTCTCTTATTGGATTTTTTAACTTCTTCAATATATTTTTCAGTCACCTTTTTAGCAAAGTTATTCAGAAATATTTTATAAATAGTTAAAATTATATTTTTGGAGTGAAGTAAATTATCATGCAAACATAATTTAGAAGATCTATTTATATCATCTATTACATTTTTAAGATATGGTTAACTGACTGTTATTAATAAATTGAGTTGATTATCATTTGCTATAAAATTACTGTTATATTTTAATTTAACATTTGTAAATATCTGAATGCATAAATGTTACTTTAAGTGTAAATACAGTTTTTTTAAAGTTCCTCTACCTAAAGTATCTATTAATTAAAATTTAATTATACAATTAAAAGAACCTGCAAATTTTATTTAGATGAGATTTTTCTACTTTTGGCTGTTGGACATAACTATTCAAAAACTTTAAGCATGTTTATTTAACTACTTTTCTACAGGTTATATGAGAACCTACCTATTATAAAATAGTACAGCATTGAATAAAGGTTATATTTTTATAATAAAAATGTGTAAAAACATTGCTTCTGTTGATTACTTTAGACTAATTTTTTTCTTACATTTATAAATTTTCTTTTGGTAGTTTAATTTTTGTTAGATATGTCTTCTTTACGCTTCGACATTCAAAATTTTAAATTGTAGAAAGTTAATATGAAAATCTGGAAAAAGAGCTCAGGACGTAAAAAAAAATATATGAAGATCTGGAAAAATATATGAAGCTGATAAATCAGAAACAATTTAAAGTGCAGATAACATTGATTCTACATAGAAATTTCTCAGTTGCTGTTGTGGTATGTGAAAGAAGTTGTACATCAACTTTTATTAATAAAGCTCCTTAAAAACACATTATAAATCAATAAAGCAAGGAAACATTAATCTTTTATTGTGGTAATAAAAATAGTTCTTCTTTAAGATAAAACAGAATTTAATTTGTGAGGTATCGACAATAGCCGAGTTGCAATACACAGCAAAAACGAAACTTTAACATAACTTAGAATACATTTAGCTCAAGGATATTAAATGTTGAATTATGTAATTATAAACTCCTTAATGAGATTTAACAATAAAATGAAACTTATTTTCAAAACGACAGTTATAATATACACTATGATTCAAAGAACACACTAATAACAAAACATTTGAACCATTCGAAAGTAGCGAACTTAAGAATTACAATCATTCTTATGAAATTAGAAAAGAGAATAATAGGAGAAACGATAGTAAAATTGCTACTTACTCTACATACAATAGCAAACATTGTTTTACTTCCAAAAATTCCTTTTTTTAAAAAATCAGTAATCGGCAAGCATTCAACAAGCATCAACAGAATAAATAGAATACCACCTTTGAGAGATCACGTGACCGGTTTTCCGAAAATCAGTGCGCAGGCCTTGTGTTTAGATGGCTGTGTACCGTAGCAGAAATATAGTGCTGCTCCTAAGAGTTGACTTTTGTGTTCGGGTGTCAGTTTCGGCTCATAGACCTGACAGAGCTGGAGATGAATTTCAATTGGCGCAATGCTTTGTGCATTCAGGATCATCGACCGAACCTTGCAGGCGGTGGGAGAAGGAATTAGAGTTCCATTTAGGACCACTATTACCACGCTACTGGGAGGACTCGGAACCCATCCAGCTGGCATATGAGTGATACATCATAGATCTCCTACGCATGCTCAATTGACACGGCTAATTACGTTTACTTTAAAGGGGAAAGCATCGGGAAACTTACTTTCTAGATGCACTTAGCATAAAAAATAAAGCTTTATTAGATGCTTCACACAGGTTGTTTAATCCTTACGATATGTTTTTAAGTACTATAAATTTTAAAGGTTTTCCCTCATAACTGAATTTGAAGATTTCTGCTTTATTTTTTCGTTTCAGGTATAATATCGTATTTTTAGTCGTGACGTATGTTGTACCAATGGGATGCATGTCAGTGACGTACACGTGGATCGGCTTCATACTTTGGGGTAGTAAAGTAATCGGAGAAAATACTGATCTTCAGAACCAAGTAGTAAAGTCGAAACAAAAGGTTCTTATTTTAATATTTTGTTTTTATGCAATATTTACACAAAAATTGTTTTTGCTCTCTACATATTTTTACAAAATATTTTTAGAAAAATTATGAACAGTAAAATTTATTCTTTAATTTAAATGTTTTAAATCATTTTTTGGATTTTTTTATTAACCCTCTGACTGCTTAATTTGTAGATTGAAATCGATTCAAAAATTGCGTATTTTTGTTATAGATTTTAAATATATATAAATGGAAGAATTGAAACATGCCCTTTTTCTTCCTAGAAATTTTTTTTATAGATTTTCATCATGAGAAAATAAACTGTCAAAAAAAAAAACTAATTTTAGATTTATCACAAGAATTTTTTAAAAATAAATTCCAATGCAATTACAGTTAATTGGTATTTATTACAAATATATTTAATGTAACATAATTCTATTACCTAATATAGCTATAACTCTATATGATTTTATTTATTACATAATTAAAAGTCTAATATTGTATATATAATTTATTTCATTGGCTAAACGGTGAAAGGGCGGGATGCGTCTTTAATAAAGGAAGAAAAACACATGTCCGCGAAAATGTCGGGATAAGCATCCAAAGGGTTAAGAAGAACATATATTGAATTCAAAGTACACCATTTTAAGGTCACACCATATTGCTTTAATTTTATATTATGAAAATTCGTACATTAGTGAGAATGAATGAAATTGTCCACAATACATGTACAATAAAAATGTATTAAGTTTTTTCAGTCCT
>CM063505.1:7450147-7457647 GCA_032207245.1 Pardosa pseudoannulata
TTAATTTCAGACAGATTCAAGGTGTGTATCTTGAATATGTTTGACATATCACCATAAACAATATACACATTGAATTTCAACCCATTTTATTAGACATATGTTTTTTGCTGAAATATGATTACAGAGAATACACTATTATTTCTAAACAGCTCTACACTACCTAATATATTAAAAATTGAACTACCTGGGGGATCTAATAGACTGCAACCTGATGTCCAGTGCAACATGTGTACTAATAAACTTTAAACTGAATTTACACCCATAATGTTTTTTCTTTATTTCTCAATTACTCCAGAGTAAATATAGAAAAAAAAAAGTTGCATTAATGCAATAAAATATATACATAATTTTTTCATGAAAAACCAGTTCAAGAATTATATAATGTAATGACTCTTTTAGGGTAATGTATATCGTCAGGAAATTAGAAACGTGCTATTCGGTCAAACAACAATATAAGTTTTAGTCCACACGAAATTTTATTCAGAAATTTCGAAGACTGAAATTCTTTCCAACTCATTTGTAAGATGCTCTTGAATAAAAGTCTCTTCAACGAGATTTCACTGGAAATAATTTCCGTTTTCCAATTAAATAACAGAATCTTAGTTTCAAAGTTCTAAAAATTCTTTTAAAAAATGTTGACTATTCTATTGTTTCGATGCTGGTAGAATTTTTTTTAAATATCCAACCGTAGGAAAAGTGCATCGAGCTTTTAATGAGTGACTTTAAGGTATAATAAAAAGGGTATTCCAAAAAAGAATCATTCTTATAATAATACAGCTTTATGTAAAACCTTTTATCCGAGAGAAAATATGCTGTTACTATAGTAATAGTATTAAGGTTATCACTAGATGTCGTAAATTCCAATAAAGTTCTGCTTGGCTTTAAAAATTTTTACTGTGCCATCATTTTCTAGTAAAGAAATATCTAGGTAATAAGTTTTAAAATCTATGATTTCCTTAAATAAACTTTACGTAAAAAATGAGTTTGAAAATTTCTAAAAAATAATTTGAAGCAAATTTAATTAAATTTGTATAAAGAGATCAGAATGAATGACAATTAATAATCATTTTACGTTCTGATATTTGAGCATTGAACGAATTATACAAGAAAGATCCAGGTTGATCCTGATCAAATGCGATTCATCGAAATAATTTCTTCAGAGAATTAATATTATTTAATGTACTTTTTACTACCTTGGCAACACATTTTGAAATATATAAATTGGTAACATATTTTAAGTTATTTTGAAGCTATTCTAGAGATTGAGATTTTATTGAAACAATTTCCTATGTATAAACATGAAATTGTTATCATCTAGAAAGCATTCAGATTGCGCATCCAGAAAGTAAGTTTCCCTATTTAAAAGAGAAAAAGAAATCACACTTTTATTAAAATATTTATTGGCAACAAGTACAGCAATGTTTCAGCTATTTTTCAACATTTTCACAACCAGAATTAAGACACTTGTCGTGTTGTGGGATCAACTTTTGTATACCTCTCTCATAGAACTCTGCCGCCTGTGAATGAAACCAGCTATCTTGTTCCAGAACACCGTGCACAAGTACCGACAGTGTCTGTTTGAATTTAGTTCTAACCAAAGATCCATTATGATGCCAATGCATTGACTGCTGCTTGGTGTATGGGGTAAAGAGCGAAATCCAAGTCTCATTTCCCTTGACGATCCTGTCTAGGAACTCGTCGCCGTCGTCGTGATACCGTAGCAGAAATGTAACTGCTGCTCCTAAGCGTTGAGTTTTGTGTTCTTGTTGCAATTTCGGCTCATAGACCTGACAGAGCTGACACTGAATTTTAATTGGCGCATTACTTTGTGCATTCAAGATCACCGACCGACACTTGCAGGCGGCGGGAGAAGGTATTAGTTTCCATTTCGGACCACTGCTACTCCGCTACTGGCACAAATCGGGACTTGTCTAGCTGGCATATGATTAATAGATACACGAGCAATTGATACGGCTAATTACGTTTACTTCAAAGAGGAAAACATCGAGAAACTTACTTTCTCGATGAGCCTCGTATAGAACTATAGTTATGTAAAATTATTTAATTGATTCATTAGTGTATTTATCGTCAATGAGGACCATTCACATAATTCATTCAGCTTCTATTTTACAGCCCTTTATAACTGCAAATTTTAGGAGCCAGAAGAGACTGTTTTTTAGGTAATATGCAATTACTAGCCTATATATTTTTGTTTATAACTCCCAAGACTCTAAAAAGAAATTTTACGACTTCAATGGAAGCATTCTTATTAGCACAGAATATTATGCAATAAGTATATTTTATCCTTTACGTTTTGCACATATTATTTCTCAACCGAATTAGTAAAAGAAATTTCTTCAGTGCTGAAGTTCATTGCTTCGAATCCCACTAATGGAATGAATGTTGTATGTAGCCGTTAGGAATTGGGTTTTAAATATAAGGTTTTGCTCTCATTATCCCTCTTAACGCAAAGGTTTTGTTTGGAGTGCTACGGTCTACTTTTTGCAACACGAGGCCTAATGAGACCGTGACCTACAGCTTAAAGACGGTTCCGAACGGCTACGAACATCCATGCCACTGTGAGATTTGAACACACGAACTCCGGTACCAAAGGCTAGCACCCTAACTAATCGGCCATCGTTCGGCTCGTGAAGCGACTCTAGTTCTCCAAAGCAAATAAAAAAAAACCTTTTGTCTGTTAATAAATTACAGTTTTAATTAAAAATATTATTTTATATATTATGATTTTTATAAGATATTTCCTAAGGTGTTTTTATTCCTGCATTTTGATGTTTCGGACATTGAGAATAGCTTCCATTTAAAAATAAGTCAATTCATAGAAAATGGGGAAATGTTTCTGTGATAACGTTAAGCAATAAATTATCTAGGATTATTATTTTAACTTCTAAGAAACACGTAAGTTGCATTCAACATCATCTGGTAATGCAGGGTAATAATCAAACAAAAACTATGTATGAGGAAATAAACATTCGAGACTGAATGTGGCTTCAGCGGCCAAAGAAATATAAGACAAAAATTAAAGAAGAAAAGATTGAAAGAAAACAGCTGTCTAGCAGCTACAAACGAGATGTATTATCAATGCGAGCAAAATCAGAGGGTGAAAAGGGAGACTGTGCGAGGAGACAACTAATCAATGCCTTTTATGAGTTACTTTTCGAAACAGTATCAAGGCAAAATAAACCCATGCATATGATATACTTAAAATCTGTTTATATTGTAATCTTTAAAAAGCTGATTTTCAGTCCTCTCGAATATTCGTTATTTTCAGATAGTGAGTTTCACTCATTAATATTGCAGTATATTAGTTCAATCTTTTAATATTTGACATAATTTCAATGGATTTGTCTTTATTGCTGTGGACATTGATGGCTATCTTGTAGAAAATGACACGTGTGCTGTTAGATAGAATTTTTCTTTTTAGGACTAATGTTAAACAATGCATGATTTTCAGTATGCCAAATAATAAAATACAAATAGTTATAGCTTATTTTCTTGGTATAGTGTACAGATATAACATAGACCATATCAATTTGAAAATAGTTCATCATATTCGTATACATTTCTGCATGTGAAAGTAAGTAATAAAAGTTCATTTTCCTAGTTTTAAGTGCATTTGATATAAAAAAAGCACATACAATACATAGTGAACAAACATTGTTTCTCATCAGCATTTTATTTTTATCTTCTTCATATAGTAATTTAATTTTGAACTTGTATGTGAGCTAAAAGCTAAACCGTGCTAATCCAATTACATTTGAAGGCAAGTATTGAAAATATCTGATTAAAATTATATCAAAAAGTTTATTAGAATCTTAGTTAACAGGAATACCGAAATATGATGGCTAAAATAGTGCTAAAACCAATTATAATTAAATTACATCAGAATATTGTAATATGTATCTTTCGCGGATTCAGAATTCTTAGAAAATCCTGGAAACAATTATTAGAACAGCTAATTAAATCCAGTGAATTTTCCCAGAAAGAGTAGGGTTACTGTAAACTTAGTTTAAAAAAATTACAAGAATGGTACATGTTTATGATAATGATGTGTTCTCATTAAATATAATATCCCATACTCTAGAAAGTTAAAATTTTTAAAGCCTTAACGAGAAGGATATTTTGTCGATATACAGATATTTGCTTTTAATTTTGTAAGCTTGTTACATACTTTATTAAAAAAACCATTATTTTGAAATTTAAACGTAATGGTTTTTCAAAATAGAAGACTTGTTAAAATACCTGAACATTAAAATTTGAACTTGTAAATTTAAAGGAATGTGACTATCTGTATGCTTATGATAAAAAAATGATTCCTCAGAAAATTGCAGTTAATCTGATCTGCAAAATAGCAAGTAGATGTAATCTGTTTTTTACACCGTGATTCATGACAGCTAATCACTGATTAGATACCAGATACTTTCTTAATTGTAAATGGCATAATAGTTTTTGCTGGTTGTTTGATTTGGAGCACTATTATCTACTGCTTTACTGCACGAGGTCTAATGAAACGGGACCTACTGCATAAAGCTGATAACAGTTGTGAACATCATTCATGACAGCTAATCACTAAGTAGGTACCACATACTTTCTTAATTGCAACTGGCAAAGTAGTTTTTGTGGGTTGTTTAATTTACAGCAATATTATCTACTGCTTTACTGCACGAGGTCTAATGAGACGGGACCTACTGCATAAAGCTGATTCCGAACAGTTGTGAACATCATTCATGACAGTTAATCACTGATTAGATACCACATACTTTCTTAATTGTAATTGGAAAAGTAGTTTTTGTGGGTTGTTTAATTTAGAACACTATTATCTACTGCTTTACTGCACGAGGATTTATGAGATGGAACCTACTGCTTAAAGTTGATTCTGAGCAATTGTGAACATAAATGGCAGGGATGAAAACAAATAAACTCCAGTCATAAGAATATCTCCCTCTCCTTTCACTCATCGTTCGGCTGCAAATAGGGTTTAGTTGACTCTTAAACTCGAAAGGTTCTTTATTACTTTCATATTACTTATACGTTAACTATTACATCTTTCACATACACACACACACACACACACACACACATATATATATATATATATATATATAAGCTTTAAGCAGTAGGTACCTGTCTGATTAGTCTGTGAGTACCTAAACAGTAAACTGTGTAACACTCCAAACTAAACCAAAATCTATAATAATTATTTATAACAAAATCTAAATTCTATAATATATAAAACTGAGTTTATAAATATATACTGGAATGTATATTCAAAATTAAATATTCACGTAGATATTAGACTAAATTATAAATTATATACTAAAATTATAAGATATAGAGTAAATTTTGATACTATCAATCTTTTATTTTATTTAAAGCATTTATTGAAGTGAAGTGACATAATATAATTTGCAAATCATTTAAAAAATATAGTCAATTATTAAATAAACAATATCAATATAAAAAACGCACGCCTACGCAGATACACATATAGTCGGTTTATATATACATTCTAGCTTACGAATATGTGGTACACTTAATATTTGCAAATAGAATTAAAACTAGTCGATGGGCAGCTCCCTAGGTAGAATTAAGGCCCATCTGTTATTCGTAAAATGTTTTTCCTCGATCAAGGAACTCGGGACTTGAGAAACTGGTGACAAGAATCTCTAATTACTTAGGCGACGAAATAAAATTTTTCTCCTGTGTGTCATTAACAGAAGTGCTTTTCACTATTATAGTTATAACAAGCGCGTATCACATTCCAAATCCCTCCCTACCGGAATATTTTTATCTGAAGAAAACCCATATGCATATCTGTTAAATGATCTATTTTATACGTTTGGGATACAATACCTTTCAAATTTTAATATATAGTTTTAATAAAAATAGTTGCTATATTTAAAAAAAATGATAAGTATAACAAATTTTAGAAGATTTTAAAAGTTGTTTTATCCATTCTTTTAATTTTTTGTTACTCTACTTTCAAACCTTTATACGTTATTAACCAGAGATATAATTTTAAGAATATCTATAGCGCTGATAACATTTATTAAAAGAAAATGTATTTGCATATCTGTCATATAGTTCGTTTTGTATGTTTGGAATGCAAATATATTTAAAATTAAATTTTAAGGAATAATTATTTTAAAATTATATAATTATAAAACTAAGAATTTCTAGAAGATTTCAAAAGTTTTTTCTACTCTTTTAATTTTTTTCATACTCTACTTTTAAACTTTCCTACGATATTAATCAGAGTTATAAATTTAAAAATATCTACAATTCTAATAATATTTATTTGAAGAAAATACATTTGTCATATGTGCTATTTTATGCCCTTGGTGTGCCGACATATTTTAAACAAAAGTATAACAAAATAACTCAATAAAAATGGTTAACTGCAATATTTATAATTATAAAATGTTTTACAAATTTATAATTATAAATATAATTATAATTATATATAAGTTTTTTCTAATCTTTCAGTTTTTTTTTATACTCAGGATTGAAAACTTTATACGTCATGATTTAAGTATACAAATTTCGATTATTGAACTAAGCCAATTATGCAAACATCATATTTATATAAAAACTATACTCTACTTTCTTCAACCACTTCTTTCAAACCTTTATGCATCGTGATCTTCTATAAGGCTGAAAATGATTTTCAGAACAGTACATTATTAAATAAAAAAAATTACAACAAGATTGAAAATTTTTATCAATTTTTTTTATATTTTAGCAATATTATGGTATAAAAAGACTCCAAATCTTTACATACTAATATATTACCTTCCAATTGTATGTTTATCTTCCATGTAGTATATAACTGAGTGTGGTATTTCAGTCTCGCTATACACATTCTATATATTGTAGCAAAAATCATTCCTTGTTATCAAAGACGTCGTGGCTCATTCGGTAAAGCATCGGGCACGTAAACGGGAGGTTCTGAGTTAGAAAGCAAGCGAGGCAAGTTGCCTTTAAAAATTGATTTTAATTTCAATTTACTTTATGTTAACTTAATTTGATCATGCAAATTTATGTTAATTATAGTTCCTAATTTTCTACGGGCCTTCAAACTCTGGAAGGTTTCAAAACTGTATATAAGCAGGGATTCCTTCAGTTGCGGGGAAATAAAATCTTGAGTTGGTCTTGAGCGTTTTCATTGAATTCACCACGCTCACCTCATCTACGCAACAGTATAACCATATCTAGATGGATCATATCATTATGCGTATAAATCCCCATCTTAGCAATTTTTTTATTAATTCGTAAAATTCAACATCTTTTAATTCCTCAATATTCTATAAGTTTTCATAAAACATACGGCTTTTAAAGAAAAAATGTAATGAGGTAAAGGGATATCGGATGTCACTGAGAAAATAATAACACATCTAGGAGATTTAAAAGTTGTCAATGAATTGAAATACATTGAACAGGATGGATAGTTGTTTTTTCAGTTAACAGCAATTACAAAATTAG
>CM063505.1:7462647-7477647 GCA_032207245.1 Pardosa pseudoannulata
AGCATCTTTTAGCCTTAAGAATTGTGAATGCTCAACATTGGAAGTTTCTATGACTATTTTTTATCTATCAACCGAAGTATCTGTAACTGCTCTGTGCAATAATTTTATTGAATTAGAAAATTTCAGTTGTTTTAGAGCAGTACTTTAAACTTTTCGGAATTATATAAAAGAGTTGTGTATCTATTAAAGATAAAATAATCGCAAAAGTTCATCGTTGGAGCTTCTACAATTGTTTTATCGTTTAACCTAAGTATCTATAACTATACCATCTAATAACTATATTGGACATTAGAAATTCAGTTGTTGCAGAATAGGTTTGCATGTAAATGCTACACTTTCATCGGAATAATTATGAAAACCTTATATATGCAGATAGTTTCAGAATAATGAATGAAGTAATTTAATGAAATTTAATTTAAAAAACATTGAGTTTAATGAGCATTAGTTATGCCTAAGTTATATTGAATAACGTATGAGACAAAAAAAGACATTAAAACGTTAAATATTATTTCTTTTGACTATTTCTTGATAGTTACATACTATAGCAAGTTTTCCACAGAATTCTTCTACTCCACTGGGTTTATTACTCACTTTAAGAGAAAAAAAGCTTTTTGTTAAATACTTAAAGATAACTAAGAGGTAATTTTTTTAACGAACTTGTAAGTAAGAAATTTTAATAAATTGGAGTACATTTCGAACATATACTTTATATTATGTTTTTTATAGCAAATCAGCTTGTGAACAAGGATTTTATATAATATATTTTAAAAAACATATTAAGTTAAAAATTCACAGTGATATTTGTGAATATTTGTAGCTTAAAGGGGATATTAAATTTTAATATATAGTTTAGAAATAATTCATGTATAGTTACATAATTTCTACTTTATTACTTTCTGAAATTTCAAACTACATTTAATAATCCTCTTTTAGGTTTTAACTATAACGTGCTATATACAAACATTCATAAAATGATTCAAACTGTTCATTAATTATAAAAAAAAACAGTAAACTGATGAGGACATATGCATAAACAATTTCCATAGCATTTAATAGCAGTAAAAAATAAATGCTTAATTATCAATAAAAATTACTTTAGAACTGATATACATAGAAGCATCACAAACACTGAATAATATAAATAAACGATAGATTTTGTAACATAATTTAGTCTTTATGCACAAAACAACTAACTATTCACTCACGAAAGTTCTTTCATACATTATGAAAGAAGAAAGTTTTACATGAAACGTGATAATCTCCCTATGGTTAAATCATGACATTCCCTGGGGAATACAGGAAGCACTTGTTAAAAATATCTGTATTATAGGCCAAATTTCATGCCTTCGAAGATTAATCAGACGCTTTTAAATTATGTCAGACAGACATGAAGTATACGTGTTTTATTTTTTCATTTTCTGTCATTTACTAAAGAGTATTTTGCAAAAGCAAAAGAGGAGGTCTTGGAGGAAGAAGATTGGAAACGATTTCCACATACTCTTTCATAATTCCTCGCTACATTTCTTAAAGATTTTCAAAAGAGATCTTTCCTAACCATGTTTATTTACTATATGATTAGAAATTTAATAATGTACACCTGAAAAAAAGTGCAAAATACATGTCACATCAGTCGATAAAAACAAAGGTATTAAGCGTATTATTGCTGCTGAATTTGGGTATACAGCATGACACTGTGTGTGGTTGATATGGGACAAAATATCTGTGACTGTCTCGAAATTAAATGTCAGAAAAATAAAGCCAGTGTGTGTGTTTTATTTTTTTTATTGAAGTACAGAAAAGATGGTGTGTAGAAAAATTGATATCTGTATCAATTTAAAGCTTTTAAGTCTTTGATATTGATGATTTGGTTTGGAGCGCTACAGTCCACTGTTTTGCACACGGGGACTAATGAGACCGGGACCTACAGCTTAAAGCCGATTTCGAACGCTTACAAACATTCATGCCACTCAACTTGATTCGAATCCGCGAATTCCGGTTTCGAAGAGCAGCGCTCTACCATTTGGCCATCGTTTATAATAATTAAGATTATTAATAAATTATAATAATTATAAATTAATAATTAAGGAAATTATCTAAATTAAATTAATCAAACCTTGCCTAATCTAACTAAAAATTTACCAAATTTTTATTCGACTAATAATAGAAGTGCTTACAAAGTTTAAATTTTTCTACACCAGATTATAGGTAATGTACACAATATGCCCAAAGATGATCGGTGACTTGCGATTTTATGCGTTTTGTTAAATATACATAAAACATAACCAACAACACAAATACCAAACACATAAATTAACAAACAAGACTAATAACATAATATGCTGTACAAGATATTGACCTTGAATATGATACTTGAAACCTTAGGTGTATAAAGTACTTGGTAGACATATCTCCTCGAAGATGTATACTTCAAACTTCATAGGGATTCTTAAGAAATTTTAACAAAGTCAATATACTTCGTATAACGCTGTTGAAACAAATGCTTAAGAAGCAGTGATAGTTGAGAGCTTGATATAGAAAGTTTTTTGTGATAATGAGTGGTCGTTTTTATGAATGTAGAGCGTATTCGCTATATAAGTTAACGTTTTTATACAAACAATCCCAAATTTTGAGAAGGGTTTGCGTAACATATCAGATGGTATTGTACAAAATACCCTGCAATCAAATTTAAAAAAAAGATAAATATTGGACGTAAGGTGAACTTGTTTACAAAATAATGTTGAATGACCATGGAATCATAGTAGAAAGATGTGAATGGTTTTATCTAAATGTATGCAATGAATTCATGGGAATGTCCCCGAAACATAGACTGCAGATTCTAAAATTAATTGCCTATAGAACAAGTTTGAAATCCGCTCTTTTTTTCAAATGAAAGGAAAAATATGTGGGTGTATCCAGTATAACCCATATTGTACCACACCAACTAAATATTTCTGTAAGTTATTAAAACTTAATCCATATCATTAATATGGTGTAACTAAGTATATAAAACCAAAATTTTTAAAAACTATTTTTAATTTTTTATGTAATTGGCTGTCCTATAAATAGGACAATGGTCCATTACACTACTAAAACTCAACAAATATCACTCACATTGCATTAGGGTGATTCATAGATGAAATTTGGGGAAACAGTCAAAACAAAGTCCAACATTACATTTTAAGCACACTGCTCTAGGTTTTCTCTTGCAGTTATTTAACTGGAAGTAAGAGAGTAAGTTTATCTTGCAAAACAATCTCCAGTTTTCTGAATAGAATAGACATCTATTTACCTCTTGTTGTGTCCAGGTGTGTGAACAGGTGTTTGAACTGGTTTTCGCTGAAAGATAAGGAAAGAATGTGCGCTATCAATGCAATATCGAATTCATAGAAAAATAATCCGGATTGGACCTTCGTCTTAATTTTAGGGCACCTTTTCTATACTTACAAAATACACATGTAAAATATATTTTTCAACAAAAACTTTCAGCTATATTATTAGCTCTGTTTTTAAACTAAAAGTAACCTCCACAATGTTTAAAAAATAATAATAATAAATATAAAATTAAAGATTAAAAAAAGACAATTTTTAAGAGGTTGCTGAAAATAAATTTTACAATACAATACAATTTGATTTCTCAGTTTTTTTTGTTACTGTGCTAAAATGTGTCTATTTTAAAGGTGTTAAAATAAAATCCACTCAGAAAATATTTATAACTTTATTATTAAATGGAATTTTATTTGCTGTCCTGTTTATAGGACAGCGGTTCAATATGGGTTAATGTAGTATTTTCTGTAAATACAAAATATCTAAGCAGTATATTGCAGCCTGCAATATTAATGTTTGTTCTCGCAGCAAAAGAACCTTTTTGTTTGGTGTCCAAAAATGACAATTCTATCGCGTCTAATTCAAAAAGCATGGTAATTAACGCTAATTTTAATTTTGACATGCGTTCGTGCACTTTAAAAGAACTTTCGGTATTTTTAAAAACGGGTGATCTGACTTGTTTTTTTCTAATCATAATAATTTATAAAAGAATGTTTTCATGATCTCTAGTATACCACTGGAACCAAACCCATCCCTATAACACTATATATACCATTCCCGTTGACTGCGAAAATAATTCCACGGTACACTGAGTGTACCATTTTACCCTAATGAAGAGAACTACAGGTATTAGATTTCTTAAAAGGGGTAATGTCGGTTTTTTTCATAGTGACTAAAACAGCAACGCGTTCATAATTTATCACTATTTCGATACTTATTTAGAATGACTGTTCTCTACCCAAGAATTGTTGATTTGGTAAAATTTGAAAAAATCTAAAAACCAAGTATAATGCCTTCTTGTGAGACAGAGTATCTTGTAGAACGGAAATAAAGGGATAATAATTTAATATAGGGAAAAGATACTTACAATTCCATCAAAATTTTATTCAGACAACAAAACCTAATACCTATTCTCCTAAATACCACGAAAGGAATACTTAAGGAATAACAAAGTGAGGAATTTAAACTTTCTGGACGATAGATGAGGAACAACCGATAATATGGAAACGATAAATAGAGGTTCTACTGTAAGTGTATACAAAATCAATACTCTTCATATGACTTTTAAAATTTATAAACCAAGGAAATTCGAGCATAAATTATGTGATTAACATAAAATTTCCAGTGCTGTATTATTTATGTTAAAGTTTGGATTTACTCCGAAGGTAATTCAAGAAATTATAATGTATAAATATGGCGCAAATCACCGAAAAGCAAAGAATATGATTGTGTCCTTACAAAAAAAGAAATCCTTGTCGATTTTGGGCGAAATAATTATTTTACGCATTATTTATAAGGTAAACAATGTTTATTCATGAGGTTTATTAAAAATAATAATAATAAATATAAAATTAAAGATTAAAAAAAGACAATTTTTAAGAGGTTGCTGAAAATAAATTTTACAATACAATATAATTTGATTTCTCAGTTTTTTTTTGTTACTATGCTAAAATGTGTCTATTTTAAAGGTGTTAAAATAAAATCCACTCAGAAAATATTTATAACTTTATTATTAAATGGAATTTTATTTGCTGTCCTGTTTATAGGACAGCGGTTCAATATGGGTTAATGTAGTATTTTCTGTAAATACAAAATATCTAAGCAGTATATTGCAGCCTGCAATATTAATGTTTGTTCTCGCAGCAAAAGAACCTTTTTGTTTGGTGTCCAAAAATGACAATTCTATCGCGTCTAATTCAAAAAGCATGGTAATTAACGCTAATTTTAATTTTGACATGCGTTCGTGCACTTTAAAAGAACTTTCGGTATTTTTAAAAACGGGTGATCTGACTTGTTTTTTTCTAATCATAATAATTTATAAAAGAATGTTTTCATGATCTCTAGTATACCACTGGAACCAAACCCATCCCTATAACACTATATATACCATTCCCGTTGACTGCGAAAATAATTCCACGGTACACTGAGTGTACCATTTTACCCTAATGAAGAGAACTACAGGTATTAGATTTCTTAAAAGGGGTAATGTCGGTTTTTTTCATAGTGACTAAAACAGCAACGCGTTCATAATTTATCACTATTTCGATACTTATTTAGAATGACTGTTCTCTACCCAAGAATTGTTGATTTGGTAAAATTTGAAAAAATCTAAAAACTAAGTATAATGCCTTCTTGTGAGACTGAGTATCTTATAGAAGGGAAATAAAGGGATAATAATTGAATATAGGGAAAAGATACTTACAATTCCATCAAAATTTTATTCAGACAACAAAACCTAATACCTATTCTCCTAAATACCACGAAAAGAATACTTAAGGAATAACAAAGTGAGGAATTTAAACTTTCTGGACGATAGATGAGGAACAACCGATAATCCGGAAATGATAAATAGAGGTTCTACTGTAAGTGTATACAAAATCAATACTCTTCATATGACTTTTAAAATTTATAAACCAAGGAAATTTCGAGCATAAATTATGTGATTAACATAAAATTTCCAGTGCTGTATTATTTATGTTAAAGTTTGGATTTACTCCGAAGGTAATTCAAGAAATTATAATGTATAAATATGGCGCAAATCACCGAAAAGCAAAGAATATGATTGTGTCCTTACAAAAAAAGAAATCCTTGTCGATTTGGGGCGAAATAATTATTTTACGCATTATTTATAAGGTAAACAATGTTTATTCATGAGGTTTATTTCTATCTTTATTCATGAAAGTTTGCTGTACTTCGTATAGCATTTCACGAAACTGACGATCTTTCTATTAAAGCAAGATTTATTCATGTCTCAAAAGTTGGTAAAAAGAAAACTTTCTAGATAACTATTTTGATAGTTTAGTTTTCACGTGACATTGGCATGCGAAGGGGATGGGAGTAGATACTTTCTGAGTTTCTAATGTAAAATTAAAATAATTATTACTGATGCTTCATATAGCTAGGCAACCCTGTTTAATTGTCTTCTGTTTCGATTACACTCGTATTGCTATTATTCAGAGTTGCATTTGGACACACACACACAAGACAATATAATTAACAAAAAAAAAACTTTTTTTGTATGACAAATTAGCCTTTTATAAATTATAATAGATCTAAAACTGTAGCTTTTATCAGTTTTAAATTGTTTAATTTTTATTGCCTGAACTAGTCCATTCCTATTTTCTTTTGCTACATTATGCTTAATATTTCTTTCCTTAATGACTTGGGTGATTCCTCGAGATAAATATCATCTCTTGGGCCCAGAAATAATAGGTTTTGATTTGGAAAATGAATGTTTACTCATGTTTTCGGTTGACAGTAGAATTTATTTTGCAAACTTTTAGGCGTTTATCTGCCACTATTACCATATAGAATAAATCAGAACTCTATACGGGGATCACCAAATGAACAACCCTTTCCCTCCAGAATAAATTTTTTTATGATGCATAAATATCAAAGGTAGTCGGAGAAACAGCCCTCAGCCTTGGCCTTTACTGAGTTAGAGACAGTATACAGCAATCTGCAATATGGATATATATATATATATATATATATATATATATATATATATATATATATATATATATATATATATATATATATACATATATATATATATATATATATATATATATATATATATATATATATATATATATATATATATATATATATATATATATATATATATATATATATATATATATATATATATATATATATATATATATATATATATATATATATATATATATATATATATATATATATGTTATTATATATATTATTTTGTTCTGTATATGTTTTTATGATTTCAGACAATTCAATAAAATTCTAAGATGTTTCCCATAATACGCTTTGTATAAAAATCCAAGGCGTATACAACTTTAATTATTTCATATTTTACGATATCTCATGGTACCATAATATATACTTTTTATACTAAAAGAAATTGGTAACTAGGATTATATTTTCATGCCTACGAAGCATATTGTTAAATGTCAGTTTTATTCAGTGATGTTTTCATTATTTAGATAGACACCTGTATATTTCAGGGAAAATGTGTTACATAATTAAATTATTTAGTCATTTTGTTTTTCTCGAAGCAGATATAGTTTTTTGATACATAAATTCAACTATCAACGTGGCATTTGTATTCCCTTTTCTTCACCAAAAAATATATCTTACATGCAAAGCAGGCACATTTTTTCTATATTAGCATATATAGCAGTTTCTTACAAATATATGTATGAATAGCAAATGTAAACTGTCAAAGATATTGGTGAAAATCAATATCTTTTCTTAAACTACACATACGCTTAAGGTTCCAGGGAAAAAATGGTTAAACAAAAGTAGTTTAAATCCTGATGCAATCGTCGGAGGACTTACAGAAAATTTCTATCTTCTAGAATAAAATTAATATAAGTATCTTGAATTCATTCAAATAATTCTTCGCATCGATAAATTAAAATCGATTGGTATAATTAATCAGACCACAGTCAATTCGTTATCAATATTTGAAATTTATACATTACTGTTTAGATTTAAACTTTTTCTTCGGTATGAGAACTATTAAAAACATAGCCTGTGGTTAAACGTCATTCCAGACTCTTAAGAATATTCAAGCTTGCAAAAGGAACCGAAATCAGGAATGTGTGAAAAAGAGAGCCTATTTATACAAATATCATCCGGCTGAATGCTCGACAAAAACAATATAATGGTAGATAATGGCAGTTTTCCTATTAAACACAATTGAGAAAAAAAACCCTCATTTTCCATAAGGGCAAGATGTCACATTAAATATCTAAATATTTCAAACAATCTCCCATCATTATTCATAAGCAAGTTGTACATATATATGTAATATATCAAAATTATTTAACTTTAATAATTCCTTATAAACCTTCTCTCTCCCATTCTAATTCCTTTAAATATTCTTCCCAGCCTCTAAATAGTTTAATCAAAGGAGTATTTAACATTCTTACTAAAGCATTCTATCCTTAAAATGTAAACTTTTTGTCTATTCAGCACGTTTCCCAGCTGTCGGCGGCAAATGGTTTCGCGTTTTTGAGGATATTGCATTTATTTCGCTTATTAAGTTTTATTTACCGTGGGAAAATTCTTTCTGTCATCGCTCTTGAGTGCACCTCTGTTCGATCAGAGCGATCTCTGTGGTTTTTCTATGTCTGTCGTGAAGTAGTAAAGATGTCCGTTGTAGAAGCTCTAGAATAAAATTTTCAATGAGACTGGTGCCGTTCTCTTCAATGTCAGCCAGACTGCATTTTTATTACTCCTAGCTGTTGAGCTTCCTCCTTGTCAAGGAGTTTATAAAAAATGGATTACATATATAAGTATGTACAAAAAACGGAGAACAAATTATAATTGTAGAGGTATTATATAATAATCGTCCCATATAAGCATATTGAGATAAAATTAAATAAAATAATGTCAGGTGTGGTAAAATGGGTATTTTTTATAATTTACTTAAAAGACATATCATAACTTTTAACTATTATATTTTAGCTTTTTAATATATTTTTAGACATTTGTTGGCATTATTTATTTACCTTAAGGAGTTTTATATTTTGCATCTGTCAACGTATATTGCCTTGTTTGCAAGTCAGGAATACTTTCTTATTTATTAAGGTCTTAAAAACTTATAAACAAGTAATATTTTATTTCTTTTATCTTGAATATTTTCCTAATAATTAACTGTAAGTGTTTCTCAACAACATTTTTTCATAAACAGGCAAGAAATATTTTAAATATTTTATGTTTAATGATTATGTTTGTATGATGGGTGGAAATAGGTATTGGTTAGGCTAAACAATTTTTTATAAATTTCTAGATTTTTAAATGTAATGATTTAAACCAACCCTCCACTTTTAATGTAAATAATATTGCATAGTATTAAAACATACATAGTATAAACATAGTGTATACATAGTATTACATAATATAAAGTGATATGCTGTTATATGGAGTAAATTAATTCAATAATAGTAAAGTTCAGCTTGTGATCCTAAAACTACATGTGTTTACATGGCCGTTTTGTATATCTGCGACTGGAAGTTTTCTTCCAAATTTCACTGTGTACAAAGGACCAAATTTATATGAAACTTGGACCAAGGGTGGACTACCTGGTGCAATATATGGCTGCTCAGAGTCAAGATGGATATATGTTTGAAAATCTTGGATGTTTGAATATGTTGGACATGTTGGATATGTTTGGACATGTTTGAATCACACAATGTTTGAATCTTGGATAGGATATTTTCTCAAACAAGTGGATTACCTGAAAAAAACCCTTCCTTTTGATTTTCAATGGTTACTTGGCATATAAGACAGTAGAACAAGTGATGGACAAAAGAATCACTGTACACAACCTGCCATGTCCTCTAACATTTGGATGTCGAAGTATTTGCTGCTATGAAGTGTGCCTTGAGATAAATTCTGAGGATGTCGTACACGGAGAGCCGTATTCAAATAGTGTCCAAAGCGACATTCCTTAACATGTTGAAACAGCTATTTAAGGCTGTGAAGGAAAAGGCTGTTAAATACAGACTAGTGTTAACTATAAAAGATGAAGAAATAGCAGAAAACAGTGTTGCATAGACTTCAACAACAGCTACTATGGAAGCTCTTTCGAAACAAATTTCCAAATCAACCACTTCGAATTTCGCCATTTCTTCTCCATATAAAGATTTAAAAAACTCCATCCTTACAACAATTTCCCCACTGTAGTTGCAAGGGGATAAATATCCTTAGAAAATGCCAGACGAAAAAGAAAACGGGTACAAACAAAGGCCGGAGAATTGATGACTGTTTCTGACGTAGCAGAATGTAGCTCAACCTAATAATCCATGCCATTACAGTTTTTCAATATAAATTGTAATTGTATCACCTATAAATGTGTTTGTAGCAAAAAAATAAAGTTTTAACTAAATTTTGCATAATTAATAGCATTTTTTAATCAATACAAATTTTACTCCATCTACTACTCATTTTACCCCACCTCTGGGGTAAAATGGGTATAAAAAAAGAAATAAAAATTTTAAATTTGGAATTTAAGAAAATGCATAAAAGTATTCTAACAACAACGGTAATTAACTCATTAAATGAATACATGAAAAAATTGCTTATTAATAGTTTTTCTTAAGTGAAAAAGAGTCCTGAATGAGAAATCAAGTTTTTTCTACCCTTTTTACCCCACCCTGATACTATATAAAATATTAAATAGTCAGTTTTTGGTTATCTCTACTTCTTTCAGTTAGTTTAAAATTTTTATACATTTTTCTGTTGGTATATATAGGATTTGAACAAGCAAATACTATAAATACATATATTTATTGAAAATGTTTAAGCAAGTAAATATCATTTAACAGTTGATACTGTTCATTTAAATATTATTTTATGATTATTATTGATACTGAATTAGTTCTTATTGCATAAAGACATATTATATAAGCATGTAATTAAAGTTTGGGAAATAGAAATAAAAAAATATTTGCTTTAGTTATTATAAAAGCATATTTTTTGTTCTGTTACCTGTTTCGGCTAATAATGTCATTTATAATAATTCTTTGAATTACTCGTATTTTTGTTGTTACTACAAGTGGTCGATATATTAGAATCTCATAATATGTTTTGCGTAGTTAAACCCATACTTCATTTAAAATTTTATTCTTTCAAATTTATTATTTTAAAATTTAACATTAAAACAAAAAGGTTTATGTAACGTGTGCTCAATAATGATGAAATTAATTTTTTATACAGTTATTTATAAATTTTGAATTTTTTTTTCAGTTTTATTCTTTTTGTCAATCTGAAGTTCTAAGCATAAATCTCATTTAAATAAATGTGTAATTTATTAGAACTGCAATAATTTCAAACTTATAACATATAGTACATTTGCCTACATTTTTTTTCATCTCAATAACCGTAACATCAGTTTTAATTTCAGTTTTAATCATAATTACTTTATCTAAAGCTCATTTGACTAAGTTCAAAAGAGATTTTAAGAAGTAAACGAGCAGCTTCGACGTAAATTAAATTTCCAATGAAACTTATATCTTAAAAGAAACCTTTCACAAAAATGTATTTGTGTCTTTACCCAATAGACATATCTATAACCTTTTTTTTTACTCTATGAATATTTTATGTACTGCGAAATGTATCTTTAAGAAACCTGATTAGATGAGTGTAATGAATTAATTTATCTAAAAATAGAATAAAGAATATAAAAAGCTGCAATCTTACAGAAACAGAAATTAAGAAATTATACTTTAAAGAGTTTTTTTATTACACGCAAAGCAAATGACGTAATAGAGACGAAGGTAAAAGTGTAGTTCTTTTTAAAATTTAGAAAAAATTTCCATTTTTGTTTTGCATAGAGAGAAACTATGGTAAAACTAACTATGGCATTAAAGAAACTATTGTATGGCTAATGAGCAATATTTTTTCTTTTTTTTAGTACTTTATTAACCAATCATACTGCAGTTCAAAGTGTTTTTAGAAAATTCTAACTGCTCTACAGTAAAATATAAGTAGTCTTAAAAGTTCAAAAATGTGATTTAAAAATATTTAGTCAAAATTAGAAAAACTAAAAGAGGGTCATAAAAGAATGAATTGCTGAGTTATGATAACACTTTCAACATTTAAACGCACTTAACGCGAGATATCTAGAAATACTCTCAACATTAAACTAGCTATTTGAGCTTTCATTTTTTTACTTTTTTACTTTCTTTTATAGGTAAACAAGGGAAAATTGTTGTAAAGAACAAAAGATTACATTTTGAAATTTTGATGGTTATTAACCTTTTGTCTATTATTTTGACGATTTATATTTCCCTCTAAATGTAATAAGTGACAGATATGATTTTGTAACTAACTACACATTTCTGAAAGTATAGTTTCTAAATACATAACTATATACAGCGTTCCTTCGCCACTTCGCGCTTCATGTTTTGAGGCTTTAGTGCTTCGTGGATTTTTTCAAAATATTCATCAAAAAATAAAAATGATAAAATACAACCATTTCGGCGGCCACATTGAGGAAAGGAGTGTTGTTTCATGTTGATGTGCAAGAGAGAAGGATTCCTGCATGTGAAACAAAGAGATGAGTTGACTCCTAGTACATACCACGGGCTCTGATAAAATCGCGTGATTGGTTTTCGGTGCGATATCGACCAATGAGCGTACGAGTAGATTTATCCCTGTGAGTTGATTGTCTGTGCATCATTGCAGCCTTACCTAACATCGTCTCTTTTTGTACGTCGCCAGTCTTGTCCATAATGTTGGCTGACACGCATACTGCATTTTAGTGTTGTGTTGGCGATAACTTGTTTTGCTTAAGCAATAACTTTTTAATTAATCAAGCACCTATAATGTCGCCTAAGCGCTGTGTCCTTGTGAAAGATTCCTCCGGGGCGCCCAAGAGGAAGAAGATGACCATCAGCGAAATAGTGAAACTTTTAGATATGATCAAAGAGGGGTGAATGAATCTACAGTGCGGTACATCAAGAAAGAGGAAGCAAACATCCGCAAAACTGCTTCAGTAACACGAAATACATTCACAAACACGAAAGTTCCTAGGGGCAAATCCTACTTCCCGGTTGTTTATCTTTCGAGGAATGTTATGATCCCTATTGACGTCGAAAAACAAATTATTACTGTAATCGTTTTCGGCATCACGAGCATCCCGAATCGGCCGGGACTGTACATGCTTTTGATTTTCTTCTATCAGTTATAATGACATGTCCACTTCATATTTGATTAGTCTCCCTATTTATCGTCTTAAAAGTTTTTATGTAACAAATAAACTTGCATAAGACTGTGGAACTAGTGGTTTTTCATATCCTAATACATCTACATCAAACTGTAAAAAGGCTCATGTACCATTAGCCATACAGCCAACAATGTATCATATACGATGCAAATAGGTATCATATACAATGATACATATATGCAGCGTATGGGTAGTTATGAGTAAGGATTACGCTGTGAGTGACACTAAATCTGGATGCGATTGGTAACAAATTGCCTCTTATTTACTAAACTGTTCTAGAGAGTTAAGAAAAATTTTCTAAAGCTAATTTGCTTTTATATAGTAATGAATCTTTTAAACTGAAACAGGTTTGAAACAATATCACTAAAATATAAATGGCTGACATATATGTTTTGTAAGGGATACAGATCTAAGTGTATGGTTTTTACCTCTGGTTTCACAAATGGTAAACATTGCCTAATATTAAATTTTGCATCGTCGAAACAAAAAATATTTTCGATGTATATTCAAAAACAAACATGTATATTCATTTCATATTATATACATTATAATCATATGTATATAAAAGAAAATTAAATTAATCTATAGTTAATTCTTCAACATATTTAAACTATATGAAAAAGTATTGAATGTATATTGAATAATAATATTATTTTACTTTCCTAGAAAGAGGCTTTCTCAGGTGTCTTTCAAGTATTTAGCACTAATCTGTCATTATGTAACCTTTAAAATTTTATTACATTTTTTAGTGATTTCATTGGCTGGATAAATTTAAAATTTCTTGCCTTTATCGAATTTGTCGATACAAAGTCATAAATACCTAGAAATCCTTTTGAAATAATTTAGTTTAAAAAATTTAGGATTCAATGGAAGAAGTTTTCTTTTTTAATCAAGATAGATAACAATCCCATACCAAAACTTTGTGATAAGTATAGAAAATCCTCGGTTTTTTCAACAAATTGAGTTTCCCATAATATTTTAAATATTTTTCAATACACTTTGAATGGAAATAAAATACATGACTAATGGATTGTATATGTCTCACTTTAAATGTCTAATTGGACATATGTGTGCCAGCCCTTTGTAAAGGTCGTATGCTTAATTCATAAAATTATAATATTAGTATCCCCATTTTCATAAAATCTTACCTAGAATAAAACAGAAGTAAACGAAATTTTAAATGAAAACGATCAATGTAGCTGTATAGATATCAAATCTCAATTGTAATATTGTATTTCAGTTCATTGAAATTGGATATCATATAGTTTACAAATGGAGAGTAGTTTTCAATCAACGTTGTCCAAAGAATGTTCCCAAAGGACTACTAAAACTAATGAGAGCCATAAACGTTTCTTAAATGATTCGGTTAAAAGGGATTGTAACTTTAGATGATTTAACTACAGATTAGTGAAAATTTTTCTCCGGGTAATTTAGTTCGAGAAATTAACTATTCTTCTTCTTCTTCAGTGGCGCACCAGCCGAGGGTGGGCCATGGCCTTCCTCGGAATCGAGTTCCAGTTGTCTCTTTTCTTGGATAGACTCTTCCAGTTTTTGATTTTTAAGATCTTTAAATCTATTTCAAGGCAGTCAATACACCGAATTCTTGGTCTTACCCTTTTTACGAGCTCCCAATGTTTTGGCCTCGAAAATCATCTTGGTGTTTCGCTCGTCATTCATTGTAATCAAATTGCCCATTTCAAGCGTTGAATAGAAATGAATTTTATTATGTC
>CM063505.1:7482647-7495147 GCA_032207245.1 Pardosa pseudoannulata
AATAACAGAGAAAAAACAATATATAGAAATAATTATTTTTCTTAAGCTGTTTACTTGAATGTCGATGCTGCAATTATTACAGAATTATATTTTTACTGTCTTCTAGAGAAAAAACTCATGTATTAGTTAAGTCTATTGCACCCAATAATTTAACTCTATCGTACCTAATATATCACATATTCATCAACAAAACTTTGATAAACAGAGCGTTACACTAATATTCAAAAATGAATATGTTTTTTTAATTATGTTTAGGTACTCAAAAATTCCGTTTTCTTAACTATTGGAATCAGACCCATGATTCTTACACCTCACTTGCAGTTTCGTATCAAATTTCAGATTCAGTTGGTTAATATTTAAAAATGTTGTTCTCATTGCTATTTATCACCCTTGTGTTGGAAAGTCTAAACCAGGTCCAAAAGGCCCCGAAGTGCCAGATTCTTATAGAACAGATCCTGTTCATTCCACAGCTGCCTCCAGGAGGCACCAAGACTATTTAGAAGGTGAGCAGGACTGGCAAAGATAAAAAGGAACAAGGAGAGAAATTCCTCTCTCCATTCAAGAACTTCAATCATTTTAAATGGCCACTTCTAAATCTGGACTGCAGAGGTTGGGACCACTGCACGATAGGGACAAACCTTGACCAGAAGCATTCATGGCAAGTGTATCTTCTATCTCATTATAATACACCACAACGTGCGACGTAATCACCTGAAATCACATAGGATTTTTCAGGCGGCTCTCGCAGAGAAGCCTCATAATAATTTAATCTGGAGTAACAAATACTTTTGGCCAGTTTTTAAAATATTGTACAGCACCCTACGATCAGTTAAAATCCAAATGCTATTTTTGTCAGTGGTCAGGACATAATTAAGAGCTGCTCCAATAGCTATGATCTCCTATCTAATGATTGAATTAGAGTAATCAGAGTTTCATATGCTGAGTCTACTTTCTTCCTTAATATTGTTGACGAAAACACAACATTCCCGATCCTACTGTCTTAAGTCTGCTACCATCTGTATAGATGACCAAGGCTTCAAATGTGATAACAACCTCAAAGTAAAAATGTTCCAAACTATCCAAGTAGTACACCTGTTTAATAGCATATGTCTTCAGAACGTCATTAAAACTAATATCGTCAGAATATGTTTTTGACTACCAACTTCGACCAGAAGGTCTCCAGATCAGAGCTCTTTAATGGACTTCAAAGTACCTAAGGAGGTTTTTAAGATTTTTGATATAAGAAACAGAGAAAAAGTTTTGAATGACCCATCAGATTTGTGGATGGTGAAATAACGTTTAGAATAATCTTGGACAGCTTAGGGGGTAGAGAAATTTTCATGGACCATGATGAATAAAGTAGAATTCAGACCCTTACAACAACACCCACCACGAAGCTTAACATGGGGATGCAGAAACTAAACCATTCTAGCCGTAGTCTATAAACACACGAAGTATACTAACAGAACCTACCACTCTGAACGCAGGGCCTAGGTAATACAGAGCGAACTTTAATCTAAGCCTGAACACAAGTGGTGATGACTAGCCAGTTGATGTTTGTTTGGTTTGGTGCACTGCGGTCTACTTTTTTGTAACACGAGGGCTAATGAGACCAGGACCTACTGCTTAAAGCCAATTCCGAACGGCTACGAACATCTATGCCAGAGTGGGATTCGAACCCACGAACTCCGGTTCCGAAGACCAGCACCCTAACCATTCGGCCATCGTTCGGCCTAGCCAGTTGATGAATTCGGACCATTATGCCACATCCGGTTTATCCGAAGCAGGAACTAATGTATGTGTTGGTTTCTCTCAATTACCAGGATTCAACATTTCCGAGGACACGGGTAACCACGCACGGCAAACATTTGAGCAATAAACAACCTCTGAGAGGCTATATTCAGAACAAACATAGCATTACGAGAAAAGCTCTCACCTCCATGAAGGAAACCGCAACGACAGAGAAAAAAAGCTTAAAGTAGGAGGCTAAGGGAGGGGAAATAATGAACGTTATGGAGATCGCTGGGGTACCTCGGGATTCTGACACCCATGTTTAGCTAAAGAAGGTAAACCCCTGGGGGGGTTAAGAAAAAGGACACCTTAGCCAAAATGGCAATAACTCAGGCCAATGAAATCTTAAAATGTCACTTTTACCGTTCAAAAGGAAGCAACTTCAACATTAACTCATGGCGAAGGAGCATAATTACAAATTTTGTACAATTTTTCTTGATAAATTTGAACATCAAATGGGCATGAACATCACCAAATTTTAATTCTGATAATTAAACAAAGTACCAATTAGCAAAGGGTTATTATACTATTTTGACTATTACGTTTAACTATTTTGGTTGTCTCGGATTTAACATTTTCTATTCATTTCAGTAAATTTAGTGTATTTTTTAACAGTATTGACCAAATTATGTATGAATATTTAACTATAAATGTAAATATATACATATATGCATGTAATATTCAAATTCCTTATTTACATATATTAATATTAATTTAATAACTTTTGTTCATAAAGTACGTTGGGGGTTTGCGCGGTAATTCTGATTTTTCTCTCCAGACATGCTATAGACTTAATTCAGCCTCTGTCTGTACTACTTTAGCGAATAATTAGATCATTCTCTTTAAACATGGGTATTTTTTATCACGTATTCAGTTGTGCGTAGGGATTATTCGTAGTCTTTTTACCTGAGAATTCCCTACTTGAAAATTGTGTGTGTGCAGGATCACATTGTCTGGGTGCATGATGTTGTAAAATTGCTTGCCTGTTGTATGGATTTCATGTATCTCACCAGAAATAAAATATGTTGTGCTTTTGAATGTGTCTCGCCCACATTACATACATATATAATTTTTTAATATTATGTGACATTTCAATATTCCAGTTCGTGTATACGAGCAAAGAAGAATGCTTCTAATTTATATAATATTTCTCGTAAAACAGTCAAATCTACAAAATATACTAAATTAGATTAATTCTTAACAATAATTTGTTTTGATTAAAAAATGCATATTTTTCAATATTTTAATTATTTAATAAGTCTCCCTAAAAATGCATTTATGGAATAGCTTTCTCAAAATGCTTAGCAATCATTTAATTGAAAAACGGCAACATTTGATTTTCTTATTTAAGATTTTTAATGTATTTAGAAAAATAATTTGTTTAACATTTAATCAAATTCAAAAGATTCTTATTTAATTGGAGAAGACTTTGGTATGAAATAGAATTATTTTTGCTAAAACTGGTGCTTTTTTTTCGTATTCACTTGGGAATTTCTAGCTTCACAGAAGATGAATATAATTAAAGTTACACTGTCTTAGGCAGACTAAAAAGTTTTTCAGACTACAAAAGCAAGCATTCTTGGATTGACTGGAGAATTCTTGATTTTATAACAATGTAGTTTGCATATATGTCAGATTATTTTTAGATGGTGTAATCATAGTCAAAGAAAGAAGAAAGTGTATATGCAAATATATATAATTCGGTAATATTTAAGTATTTTCTTCTATTTTACTTCTTTTGCAGTCCAGTATGAATTCCTAGAATTGAAAAAAAATTTTTAGGCCTTTATATATTAATTTCAAAGAGTGTTGGCGGCTGATTATACAATCGCTAATCAATAGTTCTTTTCATGAAATAGAGAAATAAAATATCAACATAACAATTCTAAAAAAAAAATTATAGTTTAAGTCACGAATCTCCTTTTTCGAAAACTAAAAATTTGAAACTTATTCCTCAGTTTTATTTTTGTTTTGTATGCGTTTATCTAAGCTTTTATATTATGCTAGAAACTACAATTTTCTGACGAAATACGAAATTTACAATCTACGTAATATAATGGAGTGAAATATATTCTCTACTAACTAGCTATGATATGTATATATATATATATATATATATATATATATATATATATATATATATATATATATAATATTTGTATATATATATATTATGTTATGTTAACATATAAATAATAATATATAATATAATATAAACATATATAAATAAATATATAACATATATAATATATATATATATATATATATATATACATATATGTAAAACAAACAATATAATACACACAGATGTAAATTAAGACGCAAATTTAATTGTGTGACGTGTGTGTGTAAATCAAACGGGTTAATCCTCGCATGACACTATAGTCACATAACTTGCGTCCCGCACCGGCCACTTGCACTATACAAGATAGCGTCCCTGCTATCTGTTCGGCTAGACTAAAAACAAAATGAAAAGGTGCAACGGCCAATGAAAAGATTCAAGAACGCCCAAAACGCGCCCTCGCAATATCTAAATGGTCAGCCACAACCCTCCCCCAACAAGAAAAAAAAACATAATGTAAGATTTTATATTGTTTACATTCTCTATTCCGCCGTCATGTCAGTAGTTCTTATATCAGACTTTGTATCAGACTTTGTACTGCGTATTTAAGATGCCTCAAATTCTGGATAGAAATCAGAATGAATCAAACGCCGACTCTAGAGACATAAAGACATGACATATATATATATATATATATATATATATATATATATATTAAATATATATATATATATATATATATATATATATATATATATATATATATATACATATATATATATATAAATATATATATATATATATATATATATATATATATATATATATATATATATATATATATATATATATATATATATATATATATATATATACATATATATATATATATAATATATATATATATATATATATATATACAATATATATATTAAATATATATATATATATATATAATATATATATATATATATATATTTATATATATATAAAAATATATATATATATATATATATATATATATATATATATATATATATATATATTGCTGAGTTTTCATTATGCTATGCATTTAAATAGGGTTTAATAATTATATAAATCCAAAAGCATTTTGAAATAATCCTAAACAAATTATATTATTAATCCGTTATATCCGTTATAATATGATATTATGTAAGAGGATGAGCAGAAGAGGTATTGAAACCGAAATTGATTGTTCGGAGATAAAAAATAAATCAACAGTTCTAAAATGTCTTTCAAGCATTTGTGTTTAAAACAAACAGTTGAGTCTGTAATCGAACACGAAAATAAATTGAAGAACACAAAAATAAATTTTTTTTTTCATTTCAAATATGTACATTCGGTTGCCCATATAACTGTCAAATTTGTGCTGTACAAGATATGATATTTTGCTTGTATACTAATATTTAATGTCTTTTCAAAACTTAAAATAGACCCACTTTAATGTTCTAAAAGGTGAGACTCGTACTTATCACCCCTTAGAGTCTAAGATTATGTCTAAGTATTTGTTACTTTTCAGTGAATTTTCTATACTAACACGTTGTATGAGGGACACGTACTAGTACGTTTTCTGACGATTGATACTTGAGTACGGGTCACGTACTATTTTGTGTTAGTGTAACAACATGGTTTGTTGGTGGGTACAAAAATAAAGGTATATGCAGGAATACTAAGCCGAATGTTCTTGTCTTTCATTTTTTATACTGTAAAAATATTTCTATATAACATAATTAAAAAAATTAAAACTATATACTACTATTTCCATTTGATTTTTCACATTTACGATACTATTATAAATTTCTCCGCAAAAAAAATTTTTTTGTTTATAAAAATTTTATGGTTGTTGTCAATATATTTCTATTTATATATTTGCTTATAAATTTCAATGTAAAATACAAAAAGTGGGTTAAAAAATTAAATCATTTTTGATCTCTTTGAGAGTTAACTGAATAACTAAATTGACTCGCAAAACGCGCGCTCCTGGTACCATTCCGCTGCGAAAGGTACCCGCACACAATGTGATAATACCATCTTCATGTATTTCGTTACGCAACAAACATCTCCGAAAATTCTCATTTATATCGCTTCAAAAGTTATTTCATGCAATTTCCTGCGGTTTATCTAACTTTTATACCTTGGAAAAACATTGGTATGAATTACTAAGGTTATTTTATTTTCAATAAAAGAATGCCTTTTCAATAATAAAATCTCCCATTATCATCTGTAAGTGGAAGTCATATAATAAGACGACATATATATTAAAACCATCTGATATAGAGACAGTCTAATGATATTTATTACCATACTCATTTTCCCCATTTATTTACATGCGCAATTTATAACATTAAAAATACAAACGAATTTCTCTTAGAAATGACGTATATAAAAATAGCCTGTAATAGCATTTTATACATTTATTACTAGTATGTTTAGACAGATCTGATTCTTTTGATAACAGTAACAGGAATTTCTCAAACGTGTGTTTATTTATGAGACATCAGGAAAATTAAAGCTACCTTTCTCTTTTGAAGTGGAAGAATTCCAAATTGAAGAATTTTCAGATAATATGAGGCACATAATACTATTTTCTTTCCAGCCGAGATTAAAAGTATTTCTCATATTATTACTTACAGAGAACATAAAATTTGAACTATGGAATTGTGTGGTTTCATAAAAAATTCTTTAGCTTCTAAGTATTATTGCAGTTATTTTCAATTTAATTTAGTTTTATTAAACATTAATTTTTGAAGTCACGTGCTACAAAATGAAATAACAGTCATTTTTCCTTTATATTTATATTGTCACGAAGACTCGAATGAACACACCGTTTAGCCTAACAGACAAATTTATTGAAGCAAAGTAGTAACTCTCGATTTTACAAGATCGAGAAGTTACCTACAACTAGTGGGTATCATCTTTTATACCCGAATAGAATATTCGAGAAATAAATAATTTACATAGTAAGAAAGATCTAGAATGTTACAGAACATAAGGCAACAATAAATAACATTTTTAAATTAAAAATCCATACTTTGAATCAACCGCCATGGCGAGCATCGAACCCCCAAATTTCGGGTCTGAATCTTGTTCTCTGACCATTCGGCCACTGAGCTCGTTTTCGAAGTTTCTTTATTGGGCAATATTTGTCTCTTTCCGAACAGCAATAAAATACAGAATGCGGCGAAAAATTTGAACAAAATTCAAAAGTACAAAACACATCCCCTTAAAACTGTCAAAATATTGAATTCAAAGAGGAGTATGGCGAAATAATCGCAGTTATCGAAAGTGTATATGGTAGGCGCCAGCAAAAAACAAATGGTTCTCGGAGTACTCGAGAGAGACTGTGTACGATGTCCTCCAAAGCACAAAGAGTTGGAGAGAGCAACCCTGCCTGTACAGGTCATGTTAATTTATTTTATGGGCATCGTCGATATATTTTGCTCGAAAGTATTATTGTGTCTAATAGGCCATATTTGAATCATTTGACTTTTGATATATTGAGCATTTTTAGTGTCACTCACGAGTCTACATACCCAAACCTCCCTCGAATTACTGAAGTAGATATTCAGGCGACATTCAGCAGTATGGATACTTTAACCCTTTTAAAGACAGTGGTTTCGCAGTTAAACCACCTGGTAATACTTTTCTCTGTTTTAAACACATTAATGTTTTCTTTGCTTTTGACACTTTAATCTATAAATAGATAGTATTACTACAATTAATTTATTTTTCTTTCAGATATACTTTTTTAAATTTGCTTTACAGGGAAGAATCAAGCGTTCGATTTTCTTCATTATTTCATATGAAAATACTTACCCAAAACACTCCTTATAAATTGTTTAGCTATTTAATAATTACATTATTTAAGGGTAATTATTCATTGCTCTCTTAAAGTAATTAAACTTTTAAGAAATATTTTATTCATAGATAAAATATTTAAAATATAAAAGATTCATAGATAAAATTTATAACCTAATTGCATTAAATACCAAAGAATTTGTAATCGTGATCTTCAAGGGGTTAAAGCGTTCCGCTTATAAAAATAGAGACGGCCATTTAAGCAAGCGAGAGATATAAGGAGTAAACGTGCTCTAAATGTCCTTACAAACAATGTAGTTAAAGAAGACTTTGTAAAATTTTTATTTTTGCAGTAAAAAAATATGTTTGAGAAAACATTTAATTTGCTCTGATTTAAGAACTTCCTACTGTACATCTTTAAATAGTCATAAATCACCCATTGATATCACAATTTTACATTTTTTAACTCAACGTATTTCTGTCTTATTCCAAATCTAGTAATTTTACTGAAGCTGGCAGATGGTTGAACAACAGATAGGGTGCTTCTCTTCTGTACTGGTGATCGTGGTTCGAAACCAACTACTTACATCCTGGATAGTAACCATTCGGACTCGGTTATAAGCAGGGGGTTCCGGTCTCATTAGCTCTGGTGCAGCAAAACAATAGACCGTAATGCTACAAACCGAACAACCAAGCAAATTATTTGAACTGAAATGCTTCATACAAATGTGTTATCAGTAGTAATACTTGAAAATAGCCTTAAAATTGCACCATCATAAAAAACAATACATTTAAAGAGAAATTTATTTTATATCCATTATTATTCTCTCGCATAGCCACTTTGCATACGCGTTGGTGGCATATTCGTAAATACTTGGCCGTTACATAAACTGGTAGCTTGTAACGATCTAAAAACGGCATTTTATTTAATTTTATACAACCTGATGGTGTAACAATACAACAAGTGGCTGGAGGTGACCTTTAATTTTAGGGGAAGATGTCCAAATTTTGGTTTGAATAAATAAATCTAAACTTGATCGCAATTCATAAAAACATAATTTTATACGTAGCCTATTTATTTCAAATTTGACCGAAGTTTGCTTTGTAAGTTTAATGTTAATTTTTTACTGAAGAACAATATTTACTCTAAAAAAGATACAACGATTGATACTTGAGTGCGGGACACGTACTAGCACGTTTTCTGCCGATTGATACTTGAGCGCGGGTCACGTACTAGTACGGGTTATCGTAACAACGTGGTTTGTTTGTGAGTACAAAAATAACAGTATATGCAGGAAAACGAAGCCGAATGATCTTGTCTACTACATAGATTCTGGAAAAATTGAGACAAATAAAAACTAGTTTTTACATTATTAGTTTTATGATTGCTCTTTTCAATTCTTTATAAAGTAAAAATGTTTATATATAACGTAATTCGAAAAAATTAAAACTATATCCTACTATTTCTATTTGATTTTTCATATTTACGTTACTACTATAAATTTCTCCACTAAAAAATATATTTTTTGTTTACAAATATCTCATGGTTGTTATTTATATATTTCCATTTATATATTTGTTTATATATTTCAGTATAAAATACGAAAAGTGGGTTAAAAATGAAATAATTTTCGATCTATTGAGATTTAACTGAATAACTAAATGGACTCGCACACAATGGACTCGCACACATGTGGCAAACAGATGCTCTTTTCGTTTTAATGAGCACCGTTTGGGTGAAATAACGATTTTGCTCAAGTGGGTCCTCGTAATTTAGAAGCCAAGCATAAGATCTACAGGCTCGGCATTTCACCCATAGATATATTGTTTTTAAACTTGGAGGACGTTGCGACCAAGAGCATATTTTACATAACCCTGTCACATTTAACGAACAGAGCGGATCTTGGTCGGGTGGGGATCCGAATTCTCAAACTTCTAGTTACGATATCGTTCGCTTCTGCGACTGAGCTACTAAATTTCATATGCATATGGTATTCTATAATATTCTTTCTAAAATAACCGGCTCTTAAAATAATATATTAAAATATCTTCATAGATTTCATAGATGAATAGCAATTTTGACAAACAATACAACCAAACAAATTATTTGAACTGAAATGTTTCATACAAATGTATTATCAGTAAAATAGTCTTAAAATTGCACCATTACAGAAAAATAATACATTTAAAGAAAAATTAATTTTATATCTTTTATTATTCAGTTACATAGCCACGTTATATACGCATTGGTTGCATATTCGTAAATACTTGGCCGTTACACATACAGGTAGCTTGTAACGATTTAAAAACGGCATTTTATTTAATTTTATAAAACCTCATGGTGTAACAATAAAACCATTGGAAGGCGGTGACCTTCTATTTTAGGGGGAAGATGTCTAAATTTTGGTTTGAATACATAAGTTAAAACCTGATCTTAATTCTTAAAATCATAATTTTATACTTAGCCTATTTATTTCAAATTTGACCGAAGTTTTCTTTGCAAATTCAACCCTCTGACTGCTCAATTTATGAACAGCAATCTCTTCGAATATTGTATATTTTTGAATATTTTAATTCTATATATACTGGGAAGTTGAAATATGTATTTTTCCTCTGAAGAAAAAATTTTATATAGAGATTTTATCATGAAAAACTAATCTGTCAGAAACATAAATTTCAAATGTTATCATATTTTTTTTAAATAAACTTCAGTTGAATTACAGTTAATTTCTACTAACTAAATAATATAACTATAATTATACTATCTAATATTTTCATAATATACTTCATAATATTTTCATAACAATAGCCTTTTGAAAATACTATGTTAATAACATTAAAAATTTTGTAATTTCTATATAAAAGAAAAACAAAATCACTTCGTTATTAATCTCTCAGGAATGAAAAATAATTGTGTAGAAAATTATGTGTTATAAAATTGTTTAAAGAACATAAATAAAAAAAATTAAAACTAGTGCAAGCTTGTTTTTAATGTAGTAGTATACATTAGCATGTATATCTGTTCATATCTGTGACTCTAGATCAATTTTTATTCAACCTGAATTACAATTTTCTAACGTATTTACTTTTCAAATAGAGCTTTTATTCAAACAAACTGGCGTATTATACCTAATAAAATTTAATGTCTAAAGCTGGACATCTCTCCCATCTGCATTTGTGCTTTTCTTGGCGATATTCCAACATAAGTTTTATCTTATTTAGGTGTGTATAAATAACCATTTTTTACTTTTCCTTTATTTTATGTTGATACAATTTCTTTTGTACTTTATTCTATTTATTGATCTGCCACCAGAATATTGTTTTACTGTGACCCAGGTTACTTCTGTTTATTTACAAAATTTACTTTTTTTTATACAAAATGTTTTTATACATACATAAGGCATCGTAAAATTTTAGTTATAACAAAGAAATAATCTAGATATAAGATTAAAATAATTTAACATATTAATTCAAGTTTATGCGAATAATTTTATACATACCAGCTATTAATGTTACATTACTTTAGTTTCAGGCCACCATAAATGTAATTAGAAAGAAAATGGAATCTATTAGCGTCATCATACCATGAGGATGTTCGAAATATCTAGAAATGACCCGAGAAATATGCAACTCTCTATGGTTTATATTGAAAGAATTATCAAGAATACTGAATGAAAATTAAGAGCGAAGGGACCTTGAAAATCTGAACTTTTAAATTTTTCACCAAATATACACAGAATTTATGACACTAAAATGTATAACATAAAAAATTCTTGCTTGAAATACATGACATAATAAGGTAATTTCAGCAATTCAACAATAGTCTATAAATTGTTTAAAGTACCCAGGACTCAAATGTTTTGTTTTTTGCATTCTGTGTTAAGAATGTATATAAAATGAAATCTGATTTTTGCTTTTCCTTAAGTCAGAATAATTGATTTTTAAAAATCTCTATTAAAATTTAACTTATTATAATGTTCTATTATTTATCATTCGCAGTTATATTGTATTAAACCTTAATTGACTTGGAATCGACAAAATGGATAAAAATTTTATCTAGTGTTACGACCATTGTCTTAATTTACAGTGACCACAATATTAAGAGAAACTGAGTAAAAAGTAGTCATTAATTCCATACCAGAAAAGTAAAACAGAAAAATGTGATTTTCAAGTTTTAAAACCAGAATATACAGCAAAAACTAACATTTAGGGAAGAAGAAGGATCATTTAATTGGAGAAATTAATTTTAATGTGAAGCATATGCATAACTTAACTGTCTTCATGACATAAACGTATTGTATTGTTGATAGATATCTATCATTTTGGAAGTTTCGAGTATGCTTAAATTTTCATCTCGAATATTCTTTTGAATACCTAAAACTTTATTTTTAAGATAAACTTTAAGAAAATTATAGTTTAAATTATATATACTCATCTATACACACATATATGTGTAACAGTGATATTTAGTAATATTTATTTATGTGGCATATATTATTTCTTTATTGTCATCTTTACAGGGAATAGGCGGAATCGACATGTTTGTCTTCTCCCAAAGGCAATCAGACCTCTGAGTGCAAAAAATAGAAGCAGAGAGGAAGTAATAGCGTGAGTGGCATCATTATGAGTGACAGCCTCGTGTACGGGGAGTAAATGAGAAAGTCGAGGGGTGAACGCATTCCTTCTTTGCGATTTCTTCTTGCAAATAAATGGATGCCTCTAATATAAGAAGGTTTAAAACTTCGATTATGATTAAGGCCTCTATATTAAAAAAAAGCAAATTCCTTTTATAAATTTTAATTTACTCGAATTATTGTTACAAACTTTA
>CM063505.1:7507647-7565147 GCA_032207245.1 Pardosa pseudoannulata
ACCAACACCATGTCGTCTACTGCTGGTTTCACCGTCATTCATCCACTTTGCGTAAGTACTAACAACTGTAGATCGTGAACAACCCACGAGTCGTGCAGTTTCTGAAATACTTGTTCCGAGCATTCGAGCCATTACAATCTGCCCTCTATCAAAATAGCTTAGGTGCGCAGCCTTTCCCATCATGGACAGAAGTAAGTGAAAAAATGATTCTTCAGACTCTCCAGCAGTTAAATACCACTTCTACCAGATCTCGTGCCTTTCGCGTCATCCAGGCGAGTTCATTGCAAAATGTAGGGTTGGTCATAATGTTTAGGCTGTTGAATGTATATATAATTCTAGCAGACCTCAGAATTGATTGAATATTTTTTTTATTATAAAGTAATATAGTAGCTAGTCAACTTATAAATGAAGACTTTATATATATATATATATATATATATATATATATATATATATATATAAAGTTATTTTTATTGCCTGGGCTTACTAGTCACCAAGTTGTCTAGTCAATAATCCTAATATCATTGAATTCTTGGATCAATATAAGAAAACAATCTGTTGTAGAACTTTATTTAAGACTAGGTTACGGACAACTTTCTCTGGAGAGAGCCGAGCATGGAAGGGTACATAAAACCTCTTCTGGATTACATATTTGTACTACACAGCGAAATAACGCAGATGATATTCCCACAAAAGAAAAATTTGATCATCAATATTAACCGTCAGAAAAGAACTTGATCATTGGAAAAGTGAGCCATTAGCCAGGGAAAATCTGAAAAATGTGGCGAGTGGACAGAAAAATTGCATTTATTTCAGAGTTAGGTGTGGGAGACACTAAAACACTCCTTTAAACGAGATATTTTGTATCTAGATATATAGATAAAATGGAAATAGATAAATAGATATAATAGAATAAGAATGGGAAAATGAGAATTTTAAACAGATATTTTAATCGCAATAATTTTGATATATAACATATGAATACAATAGTTAAAATATTTTAATCAAAACACATTTTTATCGTAGTATATACAATTTTTTTGTGAAAGTATATATACGCTACTCTCACTCTCTCTATATATCTATCTTTCTCTCTCTCTATCTATCTCTCTATCTCTATATCTATCTATCTCCATATCTATCTATCTCTATACCTATCTATCTATCTATCTATATATATATATATATATATATATATATATATATATATATATATATATATATACAGATACTGTATTTACATACATTTATAATTTCCATAAATTTTTATTTCTTCAATTTAACCAACCATTTAGTGCATTTCCTGTACTTTGCAAAGGCATATTTTAATCAGTACAGACTAGTATATTTTACTAAACATATACTTACCATAATTAAAAATGCTAACTATTGCCTAACAAGAACTTAATTTACTAAATAATATGCTCATTAATATTATGTAATAATTTCACTCAACTTTTTAAAAGTAAAAGGTAGTTAATAAATAATTAGATTGTTATTCTCATTTCGCCTAAATATAATTTAGTGCACATCCAATATTTCTGTTATGTACTTCTTCACGTTTTTTAAATTTAACTAACAGGCAAATCCTTCTTGGTACATTAAACTTGCTTCGTTAATTTATATCTTATTCTATATCGCCTTTACATATGCAAACCGCAAATTTTCTTGTTTTCCTCCCCGGTGTAACAAATAGCTAATTACTATGTAGATTATGTTTCTTTTGTCAGATATTCTTTAGTCAATACAACTTACTTAATATTAATGTCATTTTCCTACCTATTTTAAGCAACATCCTATTAATCTCTGCCACAGTATTGTCATGTCATCCATTTTTATTTCAGAAAGTGCAGTTTACTCTCTTCTTTAATCAATAAGTATTAGCATAAACGAAGTTCATTTATGTATATTAATTTTATCCCTACATGCATTATGAAAATTGGGACTACGAGATAAGGTACGGAAATTTTATTAATAAATTTTAGTTATATAGAGTGTAGGCAAAAGATCTGGGTACTACACTAGCAGAGGCTCAAATCATAGAATATATGTCTGAAGATATATATGTATATTAGCCTATGAAATGTGGCTAACATTACACCATAATCACACTGTACCTGGTTCAATTCACAAATAAGTAGAAACTCATTTGTAAGAGTCACGTCCGTGTCTGTCGGTGGACAAGCGAACTTTTGTTCATTTTAACAATTGAAAATGTAAGTATTGTCCCCGTCTTGTTTTTCTTGACGTACGGAGGTGTCAAGTATGTCGTTTTGTCAACGCAACAACAGAGAAAAGGCATTTTGTTTTGACCGAGTAGGCCAGGAGCCAAAGGGCGTTTTGGCTACCCCAAGGACAAGGGTCAAAGAGGGGGGTGTCAACCTCCCCTAAAAACCGAGGTTTCCTGTTTGGGAAAGGAAGAAGAGAAAAGGACTCCCGGCTGAACTTCTAAGAGAACAGATTGATCTATAATGATCTCCTCTCTGGACTATATGTTGCATCAGCATTTGAGCTTATTTTTCCTTAAACCTTTCTTTCTGGTTTTAAATAAATCAAACCGTTGTTAAGTTTAATCCTACACGGTTGGTTATTTTTGTCTCTAACCTGCTCCTTATACGAGACCCATTCGAAAGTCATATCCAAAATGACTAGAGTGTGACGGACTACCGGACATAGAGACAGCGCGATCGCTCTGCGTTAACAATATTCATACTATTTTCCTTGAGATTATGCCTACTTGCAATTTTTACATCGTATACTTATTAATACTTATAATTATACTTATGACACATATAGGGAGAAGTCAATATTTCGTGTACAAAATTTAGCAAATATTCTAAAAGCATGGTTCAAAGATCTTGCATCGATTTTATCTTGCATCTTATTTAAAACGTCTTTCAGAAAGTTTCAGTGCACCTAGAAATATAAGGAGTTAACCAAAAAATAAAAGTATTTTGGTTTATAAACTTAAAGTAAGAAATTTCCCGTGGCAATTTTCCTTATATCATGCATACACAAAATAACAGTTCACTTCATAACAGTATATTCACTGTTAAAGTTGTATTAATTCTTATCTATAAGATTAATACTTAAATTAATATATATATATATATATATATATATATATATATATATATATATATATATATATATATATATATATATATATATATATATATATATAGGTGGGCCAACTCGTTATTGACAGGTGGTCATAATGTTTTGGCTTTTGAGTATATAATAAATAATAGTGTTCTCGGGTCATATATTCTTAACATCTCTATTTGGACCGCTCCCTTGCCTCCTCGTGGCATTCTTTAAATGAATATAAACAATTTTGGCTTCAGAGCGACAAAGGCGCATTTTCTCAACTGACTCTAAATTTATATTTTTAAATTTTCCTGTTTTCTTTTATCGACTACCGACAGTTTTTGTTCAACTTGGATATGATTCTTAGTTTGAGGTGGGTAATAAACACCCATTACTTACACACGACCAGACAGAGAGATGTGGGGTTCCAATAAAACTTGTTTAAGTATTTAGAAACATGCTTATGATAAGCGGGCGATATCTTATTTGTCATTTAAAGCTTATATGGAAGGGGATAAATCGCATTATTAATAAATTACGGTAACTAAGTATTCGGGTTTCTTATAGAAATAATATCATAAATTATTAATAACTGATTTTTCATTAAAAAATTAAATCGGTTTTGTTTGTAGCTCTGTTAGGAACTGAATGATTTTAGAAAAACAGTGTGTAGTAGCCTTTAAATTTTTTTTTTAAATATTTATCTAATTTAGAGATCTATTAAACCGTTCCTAAACTGTACACTGTCAAACACTTGTCTTAAAAATTCAAGATTTATATGTAAAATTTTTCTCAAGAAAAAATTATTTTTTTTAAATTTTAAGCCCAAGTAAATTTGCCAAGTAAATTTGCGATATATAGCCCAAGTAAATTTTGTAACATACAGTTCCAACATGATGATTTCCTTTCTATTCATTTTCCATTTATAAAAGCGTTAGAAAGAATCAAGTATCTTATGCTGAAAGTATATTTTTTAATGTTAGATCATTTACCCCAAAAGTACGAAAGTAAAGTCATTTATAAAATTCCCCACCGCGGTTACATTTACGTCACGTGTCATCCTAATGGTCTCTCTGCAAGCACTCTAGGCTATCAGTAGAAAGGGGAGCTACAAAAATGCACTATTAATCTTACGTTGGTTTCAATAACAGTTTACTAAGAAACTACATATTTTAAAGAGGCATATGTGTAAAGGGTGTTTAATTTATCACATATTATTTGCGAATTCTAAATAGATTTTTTGACATATCAATGGGAATCAAGCAGGTTGCTCATATAGGTAATATATTTAAAATCTAACCTATTCATTTATTTTCCTCATTTATTATTATTATGATGAAAACAGCCCTTGATTTCAGGTTTCGATATATTCAGTTTTTATATCAGTAATATCTTAACATGCAGCTTTTGCTCCTTTGTTTATTTTTATCTCATAGTACTTGGTTTTGATATTCTGACCTTGACCTCTAATTTTCGAATTTTAATGTCCCCAACTGTCCCGCTTTCAAAACACAAAAATGCTATATGTAATGTTTTTCTAGAAATATGAGTATTCATTTCCAGTGACGGAACTAAGATTTTTGGCACCTGGGGCAGAAAACTGACTTTCGCACCTAGTACCAAATATAGCGGAAAAATATTTTCCTCGTAGTATATATTCAGAAAGAACTTGACTTACAGAATAAAAAGTGACCATACTTTATTCTTATGTATTACATAAAGAGAAAAAGTATTTATAAGTTCCTGGGTTTATCGTTCAAGAATAAATCAAAGATTTCGTCGTAGTTCAAGTTGTTTGCGGTATCTTTCTCAATACACAGTATGAATTAATTCCCTAAAAATTCCTGTACCCACGAGAAGCCTAGATAGGATTTTATCTATTTCAACATGCTAGAAGAACGTTCACATTAAGCTGTCGTTACAAACAGGTATAGCCATTACAAATTTCTCAATGGAATTACAAAGTTTGTGCATGTATGTGTTCTTTAGTTTTTAATTCTAGCTGTTGAAATCCCTCTAACTTATATTCTTTGAACTTATATTCTTGAAACCTTTCAGCATTTAAATTTGAAACTTCACACATGTGAAATTGCTGACTTTACATTTAAAAAATTAGAATAATTTGGAATGGAAGGGAGACAGAAAGAAATTAGGTTAGAAATTAGGGATCGGGGAGGGATTGGGGAAAGGGTAAGGTATCAGAAAAGGGTCAACAACTGGCCTGGAAACAAAACACATGAATGCTAATTTTAATGTTTTCCTAGAAATACGTACGTTTATTTTACTTGAAGAAGTCAAGTTTATGTCAGTTTCTGTGAACCCTCTAAGCTAGCAGAGAAATCCTGAAAAGAAACTTTATTTTTTAAGTTTTAATATCAATAGAATGAGGAATTCAAGTTATGGGTTCATAGACTGCATTGTGTTGAGCTTAGCTCCAAAAAACAAATAAGGGTTATTTTTTTTTAGATGACCACCAGAACTTTGTAAATCTTTAACAATTTACACAGCTTAAATTTATATATATATATATATATATATATATATATATATATATATATATATATATATATATGAGGATTTTGTCCCATCACAAATAAAAGTGTATAGCTCTGGAATAACCATGAAGTCATAGAATAGTAGACGACTGATAAACATCACGAAAAAAAAGACAATGAAATTTTAGATCAAACTGACATAGTTTATTGAGGAAATCAAGTGCCAAACCAGGCCCATTTGGCTGTGAAACTCTCCAGGCTTACTCCGGAAGCGGTGAGCAGATCGCAACCCACTGCACAGTCGACCCTTCGAAGAACTCTTAGAGCGCCCATCGAGACACAGGAGCCATAGTGGGACAAACGCAGTACAGTTACACTGAAGAGGGAGGAGAATTTGAAAGACTACTGGATGCTTATCGGACATCTTGACGCCGGTCTTATTGAGGGTAGCGTGAACCACGCGGGCCGAGAAGGCAAACCAAAAAGAGAAGAGGAATTAGGATTTTGCTTGTTGCACCTAGAGACGGTAGACCAGAAAGTCAAACGAAGAAAACAGTAAATTTTGAGATGCGAAAAACGCAATCCTAAGCCTCCGGACCATCACTCAGGGATCATTGTGATCATTGTGTATAAGCATCTGAACATTGTGTATATTGATCTATAAATATGTAGTATGCGTTTATTATAATCTGAAGAACCAAAACAGTGGTACACCTGCCACTGTATTAGGAATCCCATATCACTGCAACTGCACGCACCGCATACCATCACAGAGTCTTCAGCTTCAAAAGTTCCCTTTGACTTGCAGGGTCCGTGGATAAATGGGGTTGTCTCCATACCCGTATACGCTCATCGATACAATTTGAAACGAGACTTACCAGACAAGGCAACGGTTTCCAATCATCAACAGTCCGATGTCGGGGATTGACGAGCCCAAGCCCGGAGCAAAGGTTTTTGTCGTTCAGTCATCAAGGTTACGCTAGTAGGTGTTCGACTCCGAAAGCCATATCGATGATGTTTCATTGAATGGTTCACACGCAAACACTTGGTTGGCTCAGCATTGAAATCTACAGCAATGAGGAAGAGTTGCACATCTGTCACGTTTAATGAATCCCCCCAGTCGTCATTGGTCCCGTTCCAGCACGATCTTTTTCTGGCCTCAGCGGTGTCGGTGATTTGATGTATTACCGGATTCCAGATATTTTTTGTACACTCTTGAAATGGTTATATAGAAAAATCTAAATGACCTAGCTACTTCGGAGATCTTGAAATGGTTATATAGAAAAATCTAAATGACCTAGCTACTTCGGAGATCTTGAAATGGTTATATAGAAAAATCTAAATGACCTAGCTACTTCGGAGATCTTGAAATGGTTATATAGAAAAATCTAAATGACCTAGCTACTTCGGAGATGCTACATCCCATTTCACGAGCGCTGACTATGATATAACTTTCAAACTCACTTAAATCTTGATTACATGTCATTGTAGCATAACTAACAGATCTAATAACTCTGCCAAAAACATTTTGTCTTATACAGGGGTTGCCGATCTCAGTGCCGTATTCTGATTGGTCCCTTATCTCCTTATTGGCATACGAATGTCTATACCGGTTTTGTTTTCCTGTTTAGTGTATATAATTATGTGTATAAAATTAAAATCGTTATGCCTTCTAAATTATTTTGATTTCAAGCTTCCCCAAATATTCTGTTTTATTCAGAATATTGCCGTCTGAAATGATGCTTAAGCTACATCATTCTTTCCTGAAAGTTTCAGGACTTTCCTATGAAACTTTCTTTCAAACAATTTCTTCACTTTCAGTAGTGGATTAGTTAAGCTATAAAAATAATTGTTTGAATGAAATTCTCTGGAGTTTCTCCGGCGAAATTCAAGATGATGACGTTATAAATAAAATTTATAGTTCAATATGTAAAACATCACTACGTTACTTTATTGATTGATGATAATTTGATGAAACTTGATATGTCTCAAAGTTTGCGCATATATACATATAAACTTCTAAATTTGTTATAAATAATAAATGCGATTTATAAGAAGTACAATACGGAGTTTGTAAACTTACCCAACATAAATTTGTCATTTCTTTTACCGTTTAGAAACACGTCAAAACATATATTAATTTTAAATAATATATTATACTGACATAAATTCCCTTACGGTATAAAATGAGCCCATCCAATCAATTGTTGGTATCCTTAGAAATGAATAAATGTTTTGTTGTTTTAAAAACATCCGTATAAAACTAAGGCTTACTTTTCCCAGTAGATTAAAAAAAATTAAATTAAGCAATTCAATTTTTTCCTTTTTCCAAAGCAAACTTCCCTGTCGCACCTAAGCAATGGGTGAAAATTAACTAATTTAGTTCATTTAAAATGAATTCATTTGTAAATAAAAGAGAGTAGGTGGCTTCAAAGAAAAATACGATTTTTTTCCTTTAACGTCCAGTTAATACGATCGAAATTAAATTTAACTAACGATTTTCTTTCATTGTACAAAATTATTTTAAAACTTTGGGGAACAAAACTTTTGTACACGTAGATAATCTATTTTTAAAGCAGAGGAGTGGATACATATGTTAAGATACATTGCATTGGACAAACACTCGTTCTCTGTGTAACATTGTTTTGTGTTAACTGCATATTTAACAAACAAAATGACGAATGAAATATTATATTTTCTCTAAATATGATGTTGGAATTTTTCTTCTATTATCATCTCCAATTTTTATTTAAAAAAGAATGTTTTAAATCTTTTATTTTAAATCTTTTGTTTTAAATCTTTTATTTTACCCAATGTCTAAATATGCTTGGTCACAGTGAAATTAAAGAATTTCTACAACATCACACAATTCTATAAAGTTTGTTAGCGATTTGTGAAATTAATTGAACTCTTATATAGTTGCCATGTAGTATCCAGAGTAGCGTTTTCATGTCGTAGAAGGTGGTTAAGATAGGTACCCAGTGTATAGATGGGCACCCCTGTATCCAGGAGATTTATAAATAGGAGCCTGGTTCTACAGATTAAGAGTTGGGTGCAGGTCTAAAATTCTGCCCTGCAAAATCTAATTGTTGAAAGTTAATAGAAGAAAGTACCCGGTTTCCCTATACTAGAGCTTCTTGGTACAATTTTCTGGAGAACTCTAGGGCCTATCTACAGCTATCAAGCTACTGGAGGAGAAAAATAGCTATAGTAATTAATAAACGAGTTCATATCAAGTTCAAATTAAATTATAGATGTGAAATAAAATAAAATGAAATAAGCTCGGATGATTATAATTTTATATTAAGGATTTCAAGTGTTGTGCCTAAATTGTAAAGCGGTTAGGGTATTTTATTTTTACCCAATGGCGTGCGGTAGGTTTTCATGCAGGGTGTGCAGAGAACATGGATTTTCCAATAAATCTTTAATTATTGAGACATCTGAGTTCTCCATTCTGAGACGGGTTATTTATTATGAATGTAAATTTAAAGATTACAATAAATAAAATATTTACCTACGAGTAGTCGAGTTATAACTATAAAAACATCTAGACTTATGAGAATTCTACTAGCACTGAAGCGAAAATCATGTCTTTTGTTGTATGTTATCATATCGGCGTCGAAAAAGCAACGCTTCGGGCTTCTACGAAAAACTTATATCAATTATATGTTTAGCAAACGTAGCACCACTTGGCGCCCGCCGCTGCAGAGCCGACAAACGGAACGTCTATTCCACGTGCAGAAGATTTCGCTGCACGCTGGCACAATAGAGCGAACTGCTTCTTGTTCGGTCAGTGGATTAAATTATATTTATTAATTGTTTTTAACATTTAAAAATCATATATTCTGCCAAAAACATCTTGACAATTTTTAAAAACAAAACCAGGGATATGTTGTTACATAATATAACTTATATACTGACTGTAAGACACAATGAATGATAAAATTTGGACTGTTCTGTTAAAATTTGCTTCTTTAAAACAAAACAACATTGTTTTTCAGCTAATTATTTCAATAAATATAATATCATCGAAATTAATTTACCACACTAAAATATTTCACTTTATATTGATGAAATACTTCTTTTATATTTCCATGAAAAGAAAATCTTACAATATATAAATTTAAACATAAACCGTCTGCAAAATCGTATGGCCAGTTAATCAGTTAAAAAACAAAATAAAAGTCCCCTCTCTAATACAACGCTTAATAAACCGTACCTTCGGATGATTCTGAATGCCAAGTGCAGGACAAATAGCTGCACTTGCTTCGGTGCCATAGTATGCTGTTCTTCTCCAGTAGCCCATATATATAAAGCGGGATTTTTAATTTAGTGCACAGTGCGTACACATAAGAACTTCCTATGTTCGTTTGCTCTCTACGTGGGGCAGCACCTAGTACCGCACACTCTGCGGGAATACAAGCAAGCAAATCAACATAATATTTGAATATGTTATAAATAGTATTTATTATATACCATATAAAGATAGGTAGATATAGGTGCAGAAAATTATTGTCCCTCATAATTTTGCCAGGGTGTGCAGTGCACACCCTGCACATATGGACCGCAAGCCACTGTTTTTACCCGATGGACTTCGGTTCAATTTCCGAATAAATCTTAGATGTATTTGTGAAATCTCTTCATAGGGAGTAATTTTGGATACCTATATGGTTCTGAACAACATAATTGTTAACATATTTGCGGAGTTAAGCAAGTGTATCCCGCAATTGAAAAAGTATATTTTTATTAAAGAAATGTATTGATTGGTCTCTCAAAATATAAACGAAAACTGGTATTTAATAGTCATCAACTACTGTATATATTCGATTTCAGTAATGTGAGAGACGCTTCATAATACATTACATTATACAATATTCAATCATATATTCAATAATAAATAGTATTTTGTATTTCTTCCAGGTTTACATGAACTTTGTCTGCTTTATACAAAATTTTTAAATAATTAGAAAACTTTTTAAAGTGGAGATTTTAAAGTGCAAAAGTGAATTAAAAACTTTCATTACCATTTTAAATTTTTTTCGACCCAAGGAATTTCAAAAACAAAATAAACTCTTTAAAACTTCCTCCAAATAACAAGAATATAAGCCACCTAAAACAGTTGATTTCAAGATAATTCTGCAATTTTCAGCTTGTCATAAGCCCGACATATTAACAAAACGCTCTTTTGTTCTTTTAAAGTAATCCAGCTTCTGTATAAAAGGTTTTGAAAAAGCTTATCTCAGAAGAAAATTTTTCGGGCCTAATTTGTAGCATCTTAACTTTATCAAATAATTTTTTTAATCATATCTCGTACATTCTCCATTGTCTGGGGACACGCATAGTAGAGGGAATGACAAATGTACTTTTTTATATTACGGGACATACATATATACGGGAAAAATTTAATATTGTTTTGGGAAAATACAAGAGAAAATGTGCATATAATTTGCACAAATTTAAATACACTATGCAAAATGCTTATAAAAGCAGAATAAAATAATCACACAATATATATATATATATATATATATATATATATATATATATATATATATATATATATATATATATATATATAATATGTATATGTATATGTATATATATATATGTATATATATGTATATATATATATATATATGTATATATATAGGTATATATATGTATATGTATATATATATATATATATATATATATAATATGTATATATATATATGTATAGGTATATTACATATATATATATATATATATATATATATATATATATATATATATATAATTCTATTTTAACTATCACTACATTTATGTACACAATAAAAAATAGAATAAAATATTAATTTGTCTTACAGTGGCGTTGAACCTAACACGTGTGCATTAATATCGAACTGAGTTAATAGTTTAAATATGGAATATGAAAAATGAATGTAGGAGATTTTCGAATGTTTACTAAAGATATGGATACATTGAGTTTTCATGTGTCTCATAAAATTAAAATTCTCATGAAGAATCTACGATACAAAAGAGTTGGTATTCTTATTGTAGAATCGAACTAAATTTATTAGATACTAAAGGCCAACTTACAGAGTTAAGAAATAGTTATGTGAATTGGTAATTCCAATAACAAATTTGTTAAAGCTTTCATCTGCAGGTATGTCTAAATATGAAAATCCTACAAATTATTGCCCAAAACCTAAACATATAATCAATTTTGCATGAAGTATTTTAAATAGATGAGTGTTGCAGGTCTCATGAAGAATTTCCCTATGAAATTTCATGCCTCTAAGTTATACAGTTCACGCAATCCTATTTATATAATCTACAGTAAGCTTTTCGCGTATTAAATATATATGGTGGAATAAAGATTTAAAACATTGAAATAATTAGGTTTTGGGCTTGTAAATCCGACGAACATTTTAACCGTTTACCCACCAATGTTCCAATAAGGGAACATGATTTTTAAAATAAATAACTCACATGTTAAAAAATATCTTATTAATATCGCTTTTACACACAATTGAACATGACGTTATAAAGTATTTTTTACAGTAAATTTTATTTTGTATAGATAATAATTTATTTTTTCAAATTTTTTGAACTTTACTATATTCTGTCAATTTTACTCTGACTTACAATTAAATTTTAAAAAATCCAGTTTAAACGGAAAAAAGCAATACTTTAAAATATATCTTTAGACAAGATATCCTACTGTTATACGACAAAAGAAAAATTTTATTTTTAAATGTGAAAGGTAAAATTAATTTATTTATGTCTATGTTCAATTATTGGAACATTGGTGTTTCAAGGATTCATTTTTCATTTATTTGCAAACATTATTTTATTTTGCATTCAGATACAAATAGCAACTTTTCTGAAGAATATAAATATATAATGATGCAAATGGAAGCTGCAATAATTAGGATTACAATATTGGCACTTGACATTGATGTTCATTTTAGTAAAGTCATAACAATAGAAAGAATTTATTTTTGATAAGGTGGCTAAATATTTGGGGGGGAGGGGTTTTCACCTGTGACAAGTGCAATTTCACATAAAAGGTGTCTTATTGCATATGTTTGCTAAAATAATTATCTGTTTCCTTTGATATAGAGTTTTTCATGGAAGACAGGGAAAAATGTGCAACAGTGCTTTCTATGTGTTTCATTTATAAAGTTTTCATAAATTTAACACTATGTTTGAAAGATGCCTTACAATACAAGATGATGTGGCCTTGCTAGAAACTCTTTCGGATTCTGATTTGGAAGATGTAGATATTTTCCAGTTAGAGTCCGATGAACCTGGTGATATAACCGATGAAGAAGGTATTGATGAAAATAATTTAGATGCTGTTACGCCATTCGATGTGTGTGGAATAGTTGACGTCATTTAAAAAAAATGTAATATGAAGATAAAGTGAATGAAGAAACAGTGTTCAAGAGAAAGAAGAGACGAAATTCTAAAAACCTTGTAGTAAAATGAAAAAAAAATGAAATTCGATAATCCAACAGAATTATAAAATCGGTACGAATATTGCATAAATTCTATAGTGTAATAATAGTTATCAATTGTACATTATTTAAAGATAAATAAACAAAACAGTTAATATTAAAAAAATAATATAATTATTAGATATTAAATTAAATATGCAAAAAATAACCATGTAACACGCCAATGTTCCAATAATGTAACATAAATAAAAACACCCTCAAAAATTTCTTTCACCTACTTTTAAAACTTTATTGTATTTATATACTCTTAATATAATAAACAAATTTCAAGTCATTGGGACTATTCTTATTTAATTCCACGTTTAAACGGTTAAAGACATTTAGTTTATCGAGGCTAGACTCAGTTTTTAGTCTAGTGTAAGTCGTAAATTAACTAAATGCTAAAATCTCTACAATCACATGATAACAGCGATAAAATAGTGAAATATGTTTTATTTCAGGAACAATTGTAATTGAACTGTTTGGATTGATATTTTTTCATGACAATGTGGAATTGAAACTAGAAAAAATATGTTATTTGCTTATTAGGATAATTATTTAATATATTGCATATATAATACACTCTTTATTGATATGTTGTTCACCATATAGTAAAATATAGCTTGATTACTCTCGATAAAAATATGTATTGTCTCTCAGGTTATCAAAAGGGACTGTTTTAAATACGCATTAATGTGCCTATACAAGTCTCAACAACTATATATCAACATTGATGATCACTTCAGATTAATGTTCGAAGTGATCATCAATGTTGATATATAATTCCAATAAATACTGAGATATCAGATATATGACTAACCAACGTAAGATATTTATCTAGGTTTAAAATGAAGTGAACATATTCAATTAGAATATTGTAAAACCTATATTTCTCTATTTATTGAAGATTTTTCTACATTACTAAATAACTGTGTTGAAAGAAAGGTAAGTGACAACTTTGAGTTTAAACAAGCATAACCGTAATTCTCTGGTTAGTAATATTTAGCAAACGATAAATTAAAACAAAGCAGTTAAGATGAAAGTGCTACACAATGACTTTTTTCCTTAAAATTATCAAAAACTAATTATATTGAAAAAATTCAACTTTTTAAAATAATTCTTTATAGAGAAACATTTACAAATTACACCCACAAAAATTATACCAACCACAATTTGGATAAAAAAAACTGGAGATCTCATTTAAATCAAATGATTTCTAAGGAAAAGGAAAAAATATAATTTAGGTTCTACATGTCGATTAATGGTGATCTAAAAACAGGAAAATTGACAAATTTTTAGTAAAAATATAGAATGAGTTTAAAAAAATCACACATGGAAGAATTTTGCTAATCAAATATATACAATTTTATACTATGCACAAGAATTCATATATCACGTTATGTCTTACATATGAAAAATGTAAATTATATTTGTCAGAGATTTATGTCAAGAGATTTTCTAAAATAATCAGATACTGGCATTAATTATGCAACCAGTAATAAACGAAAATACATCATTTTTCTTAGAGAATACGTTGAAACTAAATAGAAACGTTTATTTCTAGAATTAATTACAAAAGATACAGACCGCATTTTATTTGAAACATATATTTCGAAGTTAGAAATGTAACGCTAAGGAATTTTTACAAACACAATAGCGTACTTAAAACAATCTACATTTTTTTACCTTTAAAATTTTTATGTTTATTCCAAAAGTTATTTGACCAAAAGCTTTCAATAATTTTTTAAAAATAATATTATCTTATACACTCAAGAGCAAAAAAAATGACCACCTGTCAATAACGCGTTGGCCGATATTTAGCGCGCAACAAAGCTTCAACCCGCCTTGGCGTGGATGCCACAAGTCCTTAGTAGATGGCCGAAGACAGATTGCACCAGATGTTTAAGAAACGGTTACCCAAATCCTAGATATTGAGCATTGGTGGTCTTTGTCATCATGTTCCTGGAATCACCCCAACAAAAATTTAGCCTTGTGACACGGGGCGTTGTCCTGTTGGAGCATTCCATTTCCAGCTGGAAAAACAGAGGCTATGTAAGGGTGCAACTGGTCCGCAATAATGTTCAGATACCCTGTAGCAATCATGGTCTGCTCTACCACAGCCATGGTAAAAAAGAAGCAAAAGAGAACGTCCCCCAAAGCGTAATACCGCCACCATCGGCCTGTGTATGACCTACAGTACATTGAGGGAGCAACTGTTCGCCTGGAAAACGGCGTAACGGCGTATCTTGACAAGGCCATCGGCTTGATGAATGACGGGTAGTATTAATATTTTGGCTCTTGAGTGTGTATATATTTGAACACAACTGCCTAATATAACTGTTTATTAAAAATCGTTTTTTATATTGAATGTTTTTCCTTATTACATAATTATAATAAATATTCCAAAGCATCTCTATCGATATTAGTACGTACAAATAATTAAAAAATTTCGAAACTCCAACATCACTGTAGCCTGAATGCAAATGACACATATCCCTTTTAATTTTCTTCAATTTCTTTTCTTAGTCCAATAAGGGACCCAAATGAGACATTTAGACACGAAACAGATGAACTACATAAACGGAATTACGCATGCGCTAATGGTTGAATGGAGTATCAAAGGTCAACTTTACCTAGGAAAATACTCTCGTAATACTCTAATTGAAATAAATAACCTAGGTTACTTTCTGTATAAACTTTCTAGAGTTCTTATGTATTTGTGAATCGTCGTATGGAAACAGCTAATAATTTTTTATAAGCTTGACACATATTTACAATTTAAGGGGACACATCACACTAAATATTCGAAAATTAGATTTTTATTTTTTCTATTTTAACCCTTAATTTGATTAGATGTTTTTTCAAATATCGGTTAAAAATATATTTAAATAAATAATAATAACAATAATAATAATAATTAACAATAATAATATATCATATATTTAATATATTATATATTATCAATAAAAATATATATTCATTATAAAGATTTTATTTATTTGATCATTCATTGAAGCGGACTTAGCCAGATTAAGGGTTAAACACTCTGGACTTTTTAAAGTCGTTTAAAAGAAACCCCAATGAAATATTTGAATTAAAACCCATAAAACCGCACAATATTTTATTTAATTATCCTATCCTTTACGAAAAATGTAAAATTCCGAATGTATTTTACTATAAATAATGTTTTTTCAACTTCTGACCACTTTAAACAACAACAAAAATAAAACTATTGATAATGTTGATTTAAAATTTTCACAACCCAAACATCATTGTTTTACAGTGAAAAGCTATTTTTTGCGTTGCTGGTTATTTTACTTAGTATTTCTAATATTTTAAACATTTTAAAAAAATATTTAATATTTTTTTGAAAGTTTATTCCTCTGGTGTTCTATTTGTGATAAATTTAAAAAAAATTAAGTAGGTGGATAAGTAAAGCTAACAATTATTTACAAAATTGGTAATGAAACTCACACTCAGTTGAGATTTACAATTATGCCTTGTTGCAAATCTTAGCAGAGTGTGAAAGAAAAAATATAATAAAACACATTTAAAAGAAGATCTCGCTTTTCACTTTTAATAAGTTCTTCACTTAAAAGAAGCCACCACTATACACTGTCCACCAATAAGTATTTGGACACCTGTGATAGAAAAGAAAAACTAACTTTATTCAAAATCAATAGTTGGTAGAGCCTCCACGAAAGGCAATGACAGCTTGAACCTTCCGGGGCATATTTTCCACAAGTCTCTGTATTACAGCTAGTGGTAGCCACTGTCGATTTAGGTACTTCAGATCGCGATATTTGTCCCTTAAGGATCGGCCACATATGGGATACCCAGTAATTATACCTTTCTCGAGATCAGAGTGCTCCGAACTGCGCGGCATCTTGCATGCGAATAATGCCGATGCTGTTTCCTACACGATGTATACCGGTGGAGACCGTGACGTACCCCAGGACCACAGATATCGTCATTTGCATAGCTGTCTAAATACTTATTAGTAGACAGTGTAAAATAAATTCTAATTTTTAGAATCAAGGTAAATTCAGCAAAATTAATTAAATACAAATAAAGAACATATGCTGAATATCAATTGTATTTACAATAATAATTAAAACAGTTTTGAAAACACAAAAAAATGAGAAAAACATTTTCCATTTGCAGTTGCTTAAACGCGATTTGACCTTTTAAGTGTGGATAGTTTACTAAATGTCATAAAACACCTTCCAAAAATAAATACATCGACGCACTCCGAAATTATTTCTGATTTTATTTTGCTTCTAAAAAATAAAGTTCTTTTAATCTTTGAGAATGGATTTGTCGAGCAATAGAACATTTTTGATTTTGATAATTGGTAATTCCGTGACGCTTTTTTGAAGGATACTATTTTGTTCTTAGAATAAAAGTTTTTAAACTTTGATAAGTCTAAGTAATTTTCATTGTTTTCCACAAACTAAAATGTCATTCTGTCTTTTAACTGTAATGCGCGTTTGTGGTTTTACTTCTGAAAATATTCTTAACTGTGTTTATAAATTAAAATAAACTCCTCGGCGCAACAGCCACTAGGGGGCGAGGGCTACGGTGTCAATCTCCGTTTACGTGACCAAGGGCCCTAGGGTACGAAGCATATGTTCCGGTTAGGTGGTCAATCTCACGTAGAACCCCCAGTATTTTGTTCAAAACCACGCTTAGTCCTCAGTTAATCTACCCACTGAAAGGACGAAAGGCTGAGCCAACCTTGCCCAGTCCGAGGATTGAACCTCGGACCCGTGTCGTGGGAAGGTGAAGTGCTACCCCAACGCTACTTGGGCTTCAACTGTATATCTCTTTATAACTTAAATAAATTAAAATTTTGATTTTTTAAGCTTACAATAAAAATTAATTTTTAAGTTTTAAAAATATTCTTATGAAAAAAATACACAATGTTATTTAATCAAATATAGGCCATTAAAATCTAATAGAAAATAATATTTATCTAAATGCTAGCCTATTTGATATATATTGAATCATCCAACAATATTTTATAAAAATGCTCACACAAAACCAATTACTTTATTAATTTTATCTTTAGAATTCGCATAGAAATTAAACTAGGTATCGATTTTCTGTTACTTAAAAAATCATTTATATAACACATTAATTATAAGAATAATTCTTCAGAAACTCTTTTTGTCATTTCACGGAATTAAATACTTTGTTACAAATACATTGAGATTTTAAAAACATTTCCATTTATATAACAAACACACTAATGAGCAATGCCCAAAAAATTTAATATGAAATGCATAACAGTAATGCACATATAATAATTTTAAATGAAAAAAATTATCAAGTTGTATAACATTTTTTTAAAGTTTTGAATAAAACTGTTCTAGGAAAAAATACAGGTTAAGAGCGGTAAAAAATCATGTGTTTTAATAATGAAGCGTACACCGAACTTGAATTTTTCATAATGAAAAACTCACTTCATATTTTAAGTCAAAATCTCATTTCAGAGATTCCTTATTCTTTCAAATTTAAGGGACTTTTAAAATACATGTTGTTGTGTGACATACATAGCAGAAAAAAATTCATATTTTAATTACAATTTAAGCAACAAAATAATAAGCAGAAATATTAAATATGTATTTTAATTCTGAGAAAGAAAAATAGAAACATTTAAAAATGATAAAATATTCTAAAATCATTCTTAACCAACAACCCTAAAACAACCCTCCATAGAAATTATCTGAAAAAAAAATATTTCTTTATCAATACTTTAATTTATGTATATAGAATATAAATATATAGAATGCCTCGTAACTTTTATTTCGTATGAAAATCGTAATAATCACCCAACGTTAATAATTCATTTTAGAAATTTTTTCTAAAGACTATCCGTCTCAAAATTAATTTCAAGTTTACAATCAAGACGAATGTCTAGTTTTACAATTGGGAAGAAATCATTTCCATAGAAAAGGATAAAATGAATTCAAGGATTTATATACTTTAATTCATATTGCATATACGAATGGCATGAAAGTATGGCATGAGTGAATGGCATGAAAGTAGTCTCGTCCAGACGTTTTTGATAACAGTCGTGTAAAATATGTTACATAAAATAAATATTTTTATTATAATATTAAACAGTAAGAAATACAAGGAATACACAAGATAATATTTATAAATCTTAATCTCCTTATATTTTTATATACTGTCGGTATTTATGCGACTGCTATAAAAAATTATATTTTTACATGAATGATATTGTACTGTTTACATGTAACAGAAGATTATAACAAGAATTGAATAGGATAAAGTAGTAAAATTCCGAATAGCTAGTGTTAGGAACTGATATATTGATTTTTAAAACTCACTTTCACAAACTGTTTTAAATACACGAAGTATTTAAAATAGTTTTTATAATATGAAACAAAATGTAGTACATATTTTTTCGTGGTCTTCATTCTTTATTTTCTGTTGGAACAAAATAATGTACATTATGTTTTTAAAATTATTTTCGCAGGCAATTTTCGTTCGAAATATGTGTAGAATTTCTCTCTTGAAAACCACTCTCTTTGGCTTTTACGTCACCTTATTATACGTTATGCTATTTGACACATTGATCGATCATGTGACTGATGACGTAAACTTTCCCGAAAACACTAGCAATTTTTTCCAGCTTACTGATTAACCCTTTCCCAGTATACTCCGTCAAAAGACGTTGTTAGGGTGTTATAATTTGTTTATAAACTTGTTTCCTCTAAACGATAACAATTTGTTTTTTAAAAATCAACTTGTTATCGTTAATTAAGTAAACAAGAATTAACTATTACTTTCTGATATATATATATATATATATATATATATATATATATATATATATATATATATATATATATATATGTATGTATGTATATATATGTAATTTGTGTCTTAAATCATTTTTTACCTTTTTATTATACTATAAAATTTGATATATAGAACTGATAACTATTTAAGTATTAAATTTTTAATAAAAGAAAAATCATCAAGACCTGGAACTATTTAAGTGAATTTAATACGTATATAAAATTCAAATGTCTATAAATATATTAGTTTCAAGAGTTTTACACATTAAAAATGTTCTCATTAAAATTAATTAATTCTCAATTAAAAAATACCTCGTAAAATGCAAGTTACAGATCAAGTTTTATAGTGCATTATATGTGGTACATACAGTCTGATTGTTACTACCTATGTGTGTAAGATTTAATAAAAACATTTTCATTACCGTTTATAAGATGAGAATGTCTGGTATATTTTGTATAGATAAAGTAAGTGATCGGCTTTTATACAGATCTGAGTAAAAAGTCTGGCCATAAGTATTTCTTGGAAAATTTCTTTTTTATTGACCAAAGAAGTCACCAAATCGGCAAAAAGGAACGACATTTAAACATTAAACAAGAAGAAAATAATAAAAAGAAAAAGTTGTTTCCTATTTCTCTGGAAAATTTTGCCTTTTTTAGTAAAGGTAACTATTCTCTTGCACAATCATCCAAAATTTCTCCTTTTCTACTATTATTTATGATTTTGTCATTTGGATTAAAATTTTAGAATACGTATCTTTCTATACTCACAAGTACATTTATTCTTTCAGCAGGTACATCCACTGAAATCATCATTATTACCTTTAAAAAGCATATTTTTACAGTACTGTTTTTACATGCAATACCAAATAGTTATATTATTACCAAGTTCTCCTACTTCTATAAATGAAATCCTATTAATTTTTAAAATGATAGCTTGTTGATAATTGTGACTGGTATAAGGCTATTTAGATCTGTTCATAAGTAATTAAAATTTCAATTAAATTACTAAAACAAAAATTTTCAGATCTAAATCAGACCTTTTTACATTGCAAAGATCTTAGAAGGACCTGGTTCAAACTATAGATTTATTGAGGCAAATGCCAGTCGGCGAAGTAAGTTCAAAGAGATAAGGAGAAAGTCGCTAAGTTTAATGTTCAAGAAGAAAGAACCTTTATACAGCTATTTATGAGTCTCAAGAGCCGAATTTTCTGTGACCTATTGATAGCATCAACCGAGAGGGGCTACTAATGTTGGAGATACATAAGTTTGTACTTACAGGAGACCTTAATCAAATCAGAATTCGAGGGGTCTCAGTCAACCACAGAAACCAATACGAGAGGTCCTATTGATCAAATGTGGGGCAGGAGTGTATCATGGAACAAGAGATAAAAAGATGAACAAATAAAGGGAAATAGAAGAGAGGTTTTGGAGAACTAAGAAGACGATTTTGAAAGAATGGGTGGTTATTTAAACTTCGCCACCAGCTTTGAGAATGGGTGCCCAGAATGAAACAGCAAGATGGTGAATAAAGCACAGTCAGTCGTTCGAAATCAGTTCCCGGATGCCAAGTAGCCTGCCTCATCATAATCTCCTAGTTCTATGGCATCTCGTCCCCAACATCTTTTTTTGCCTATCAAGATTCCAGCACTTTTCCTCATCGAGCACTTCTACAAATTAGGGGCGTGTTTACATTTGTAAACTATTTTAGGTTCTCTTAGTTTTAAAAATATTTACCTATTTAATTGCTCTTAATCTGATTGTAAATAATAATTTGTCAGCCAAGTGAAAATGAGTTGAATCAAATTAATTAGAGGATTGTAAAAATTGTAAACAATTAATTTAATTTTTTAATCAAGTTTGGAGTCTCTTTAAAGAATTTGAATTACTTAAGCATTCAATTCAATCTTAAACAAAACACAAACTAGTTAAAAAGATTTTTATGTAATACCAAAATAAACTAACTTAAGATTGCAGCTAACAAATTAAAAAAAATAACCTTAGGAGAGCTACACAATAATTATAGGCTGTAATATTAAGTTGTTCATGTTTGTTGTAATGAGTCAAGTCCATATTATCATAGATTTAAGATAGTGATCTTTATATATTCGGCAGAAATAACTTTAATATCAATGAGGTAATTGATTAACCAGTTTTTCAACATTAAGTGCAGCTCGGATATTTTATATGTTGCTTGATGAGAATAATAGAATAAAGCCATTCCAACTAAAGTACAGATATACAATCTATGGAAAACTTACCGAATATATTGAACCACTTTACTCCCTGCCAAATGTTTTGCTAAAAATAATTAGAATATTTTAAACAAGAAAGCCAAAATATATAAAAAAAAATATTTTATTGTTAACATCTTTAACAGAAATGAAATTAACAGACATGAATTCAAACTCGAAAGCAAACATGCGATATTTTCTGAAAGTGTGTTACTAGAAATCTCTTAATAAAAAAACATTATCAAACATTTTATACAATAGAAATATAATTGAATTGAAAAATCAATATATATATATATATATATATATATATATATATATGTGTGTGTGTGTGTGTGTGTGTGTGTATTGATTTTAATTGAAAGTAGTGTGATACGGAAAATATTGCAGCATGGGAAGAAAGGAGACCAAAAATGTAAGTCTTATATAATTTAACCTTTTTTGTTTATAATAACTTATTTTTTGCAAAACATTTGTCAAGGAACTGTTTATGTTCGGTAAATTCTTTGATAGACTGTAGAAGAAACTTTTTAAAAAATAATTAGAACTGCATGATTATATTACTCTTAAATATAGAAGTCAGAATCAATTTTTATAATCCTTAATAGATTGTAAATAGAGAGTTGTGTAACTGGACAGCAATCTGTTAAAAGCAAGTTTAAGCAAAGGACAAATTTTGCATAACACAAAAAATAATACAAATATACTATTGATTGTTATATAATATCTCGAAATAACTCATTTCATGTGTTTTATGAAAGTAGGGACAAAATATTGATTTCTACTAGAATATTGTAATGCAGACTGTTGAATAAAAACTCAGCTTGACACATTGATAAATCACACGTGAGATATATTTGACGCAAAAATATTCAAAAGAAATTCCACTAAACTTGTGTTTAAAAATTCAATTTATTCTACCAAATAAATTTGCCTATGTTAAAGGCAAAAAATAGTCTGACCATATTTGTGAAATTCACTGTTTAAAAACAATTTCTTTTCAGTTTTAGAGATAAAAAAATATTTATCAATTTTAGGGTAAGGAAGCAAACAGAAGAAGAGAATGAACCTTGAAATTTTGCATTTTATAGTGAAATTGGCTGAGTAACGACCATATTATATTACTCTTGCCTTATGTTAATATATTGGGTAAATAATTTTACTACTGGAATTTTAACACTTAACCAACAGGGACGCCAAGCTTCTGAGGCTAGTGCATTACCATCATCCAAAAAGAATGTTTTCAATAAATATTTTAAAAGTAATCAGTACCTTAAACATTTCGCAATTGTTTCACAATATTCTTGGTAGAAAGATATTCTTTAGATTTATCTGGTAACCAGAGACACGGCGCTTGCATTTCTATTCAGTGTCGGTGAACTGAAATGATATAATGTAGAAAATACATCATTAATTGATTAAAATAATGAAACAAAACATTACAAACATTATTAGTAGAAGTATCGTCAATTGATGAGGAATCCAACAATGAACGAAAATGAATATAACTTTGACCACCAGTTGCATTCTGAATAAAAGGTAGACTCGAGATGTGAATCAAATGATTTGAAACTCACCTGTTACTATTTGAGAAATGATAAAGTTAGTAAGAAGTACCTAGGACCTATAATCTAAGTACACGTTCTCCCAATATCATTAAAAACTGCATGTTTGGAATGATAAACTTGTATCCGGTCATACAAATACTCGCTAATTGCTAATTGCTAATTGACAGCCCAATTATCAACTATTATGGAGTGTAAAAGATTTTATATTGAAACAATTGCAGATGTTGTTTCATCAAAAATAAAAACTTGTGCAGTAAGCACACTAGAAAGAGTAGTTTACATCGGTCTGCTGCACTTTCAAGGACTCCAGAAATATTCACAAGTAAAAGTTCCTGACGGTATAAGACAATATATTTCATAAAACGGTTTCTCTCAAAATTCTGTAGACAAACTTACTTGTAGATACCAAAGTACACCCAATAAAAAGACAAAATTGTTTTAAAAGAAAAAATGTTATATCTGTCCCAGCCTAAAAGACAGAAAATCCTGTATATGTTATGTTAAATGTAGAGAAAAAAAACATGTTTGGTGAAAATGACTGCGAAACAAATGCAATATTTTACCTGTTTCTAATTCTAATATTATAATTTTTCTAAATGTGGTTAAAGTTATCTTTGTTTAGTGTCCTAAGTTTTCGCTTTCCAAATGTTGTTGAAAAAATTCTACATTTAAAACTATTTCTACAGAATAATATTTCTTTAAACAAATGTAATAATATACCAGGGTAATGTGCTACCCAATACAAAGTAAGACTGTACTGTGAAGAATCTGTATTGTAATCCAGAAAATATTCAGCGTTGATATTTTAATGAAATAACTCATTTTGAACACTGCTAAAAAAAGAAGATTCATAGTTACATCTGTATGTACCCTGTACACTGTTACATATATATAAGACTGTAAATCGAAACTTCTACTATTCCTTTTTGACCATCTCGGAGCAAATTTTATGAACTTTCGTCATGACGTGTCTACATATGTACCTTGCATTAAACAGAAGTGATTAATCGTTAAATGCCCAATTATAGTTATTAGGACTGAAACTGCTCACGTTTGCTGAGCGGTTTCAGTCCTAAATACTAATAGTTTGCTGAGCACTTTGTTGTTAACTTCTATCTAAGAGACTTCATCACTCCGAACGCTAAGATAAAAGTTTCAATCCACAACCAAAAAAAAAGCGCAGCCGGGGAACTGACCTAGAGAACCAATACAATATCTTGGGTAAGTAGACGATTTAAATTACAGTAAAATTAAAGTATAGTTTCTATTACAACATTTTCTCAATGCATTGTGATATTAATGTTTTGTAATAAATTTCCCAATTAAATTAATTTACAACATCATTATTACATTAATACTGATAATAAACATAGTTTGTTAATACCTATAATTTTATTCTGACATACAACAGTAATTTATTGCAATAACATTTAAAAACAGTTTTTCTTAAAAAACAATTTTTCCCTTCCCTTTTTTTAATAAAAGCAATTTAATTTATTATTAAAAGCATGGATGTGCTTACTATACAATAATATAACACTAAATATTAATATTCCACAAGGAAGATAATAAAATACACAATAGAGACCACAATTTGTACTATGCGAAATTTGTATTCAGTACTGTTGCGACCTCTAGCCACGAAACCAAACTTAATAAATCTAATTTAGATAACTATTTAACAACTCGTATTATTTAGCTATACCAATAACAGATCGACTGGTTTTAATTAGTCTTATAAATTTTTCAGATAACTGAGAATTAGAGGACTTAGTCCAAGAAGCTTAGCCTCTTTGACTGTATGTATAAGCAATAGTAGGAAATCTCTCATTTCGACTGAATTTGCTCCCATAATATCCCATTCCTTACACGGCTATTCATACTACCTATGTATAACGAAGCAACTAGAAGATATCTATACTCAGATGCAGCCAGAGGAGAGACGTTATTAGAAGTTCTGGAATCACAATGGGGCACACATTATACTTTTTATTTACTTTTCCCCCTTTTAATTTATTTTCCAACCAATATCTCCATGACACGACTAACATACGAAACATAACACTAACACTTTGCATTATATGTTGTAGATCTAATTACTGCAGACAAAAGTATTCTCTTTAAAATGCCACTTGACTGAGCAAGAGTTCCTTTATGTCATCACCATTTTCCATGAATTGGGTGAGTATATTTTGTGCATGTAGATTTTGGACATAAATTTAGAGGTAAGATTTATAATTCTAAGTCTATAAGACAAATACATACGATATTATGCTGGTGTGATGAAGTGTAAAGTAATAATGTCTTTAGTGAAACAAGCAATTTTTTATCGTGTTTCAGAAAATATAACGTACTACATTTCTATTTGTATCAGGATTTTTTTCTGTATTTGAATGAATCAGTCGTAATCGGTTAAATCTTCCGAGAATGAAGTTTTCTTTTTCTAAAAAGCAAAACACAAGACGATTTGTCTTATCCTATTGATTGCCTCTTGTTTTTTTATGTGTCAATACCAGTTCCAGTTATATGTCTCAATGAAATATCATAGGTACATTACGCAAGTGTTTTAAGACCAAAAGGAACATTTTACTATAAATATTTTTAAAATTTGTGTTTGGAAAGTCGTAGTTTCCTGAAATTTTGTCATTTTGGTAGTAAAATACACTGGCTTAACAGTTGAGAGGAAAGGGTGTTATTCTGACTAGCTTAAAGGTTGAAAGTGTTGCATGGTAGTTATAAGTCCCAGCAGGAGTTCTCTATATGGCACTCCTAGAAGTGGTTCTGAATATAAGTGCCATATAAGGCACTCCTATTCAAAATCATTTCTGGAAAATGTAACAGTCTATATACCTTATCATTCTTAGTTTCACCGTGACTGCAGTATATGTGAAGATTGTTTTATTATGATTTTTTTTTCTGAATTTGAATGAATCACTGGTAATCGGTTAAATCTTCCCAGAATGAAGTTTTCTTTTTCTAAAAAGCTAAACAAAGAAAAATTTATCTTATTTGTTTTTTTTATGTCACAATAGCAGTTCCAGTTGTACGTTTCAATGAAATATCATAGATATATTAAGCAAGTGTTTTAAGATCAAGAGGAACTTTTTACGATAAATATTCATAACATTTGTGTTTGGAAAGTCGTAGTTTTCTGAAAGTTTGTCATTTTGGTAGACAAATACATTGGCTTATCAGCGAGGAGGAAAGAGTTTTATTCTGACTAGCTTAAAGGTTGAAGGTATTGCATAGTAATTATATGCCTGAGCAGGATTTCCTTATATGGCACTCGTAGAAGTGGTTCTGAATAGAAGTGCCATAGAAGGCACTCCTATTCAGAATCACATCTCTAAATGCATACACGTATTTGCAGACTATATACCTCATGAGTCTCAGTTTCACCGTGACTGAAAATATATGTGAAGGTTGTGAAGATCTTTCAAAATCCATACCTTATTGAAAGGTGCTTCTTTTATCATTTCTGGTAGATGAATCCACCGGCTTAGAAAAACTAACGAGAAAGGAAGGGTTTTCCTATACCAAGCTTAAAAACGTTATATAGTTACTATAAGTCTAAATAAGTGTGATATAAAGAAATCATGATTACTCAATAAAAGAGAATAAAATACATATGAAGATGTAAGAAAAACACCAGATATTCGCAAAAAAATAAAACTTATTAAAATATTGGAAAAGAAAATATCGATCATATAATCAAGTGACGATGTGTTACCCAATACCTAGAAACCACTCGTAAGAAATAAGTTATGTCAGTTTTTTTTAAAGAAAAATTTTAAATGCTAACCTAAAAGAAGTTTGCTAAATAAATTATCACAAATGGTTAGTTTAAACAAAAAATGCAAGTCAATGATTTCGTTTATATAAAAGGTAAGTTACTACGTTGCTGGACCTAGCAGTACGATTGTATTACAGTTGGAAATTAAAATTGTGGAATATAATTTATTTACTATTCAGTTAATTGTTAATATATATTGCGCACGTGTAAATCTGTAACGTACATATATTATACATATATATTATTTTTTAAATTTCCTGAATTTTAAATAATTCTTTTTTCTTTTTTAATAAAAGTTGTAGTTTAGACTGTCATCGTGAAATGTCGGAAGCAAATTTTGGTGACGTATTCTTCCATTAATGCTATTCGACGTCTTGATCGATTATGTCTTAAGTTGAATGATCGGAAAGAAAAGCAAAAACTTAAAAGTGGAAAAAAATGTGTTTGCGTTCATTCTTTGTAGGCTGTATAATGCGATTATAGCAAAAGAAAGCATTTAATATATATCAACTGTATGCTTTAGCTCTCTAGGGTTTATAATATATAAGAAAAAAGTTTGGCGATCGTTTGGCGAGTCGTTAGTTTTATAACTTAATATGACATCTGACATCTACTTAATTTGCAAAAATTGTAACATTGATTAGGGTAGATTTTTGATTGATTTGGGGTGTTACAGTCAGATCTTGTTATGCTTTACAGGTCATCAAATAGAATTTTAATTTACTAGTCAATACCGATTAGTGTGACTGACATTATTAAATGAATGTTATATTTATTTAATATAATCTATTAGTTTATAGAATATACTACAATCGAAATTGTGTATTTAGATAAGTAAGTAATATAATTCCAACAATAAGAGACGAGTTATACAATGATACAACTCAAAAGTGAGAATGAACGTGTAATATAAATTGTTTAACTAATATGATCTTAGGTATAAGTAAAACCATTTATATTTTATGAATATGGCGTCATCCATATTGCTTAGTAGTTATCTTTTTGTGTTCACACCCGATGGTTTTGGGTTCGATTCGCGAGTAAATCTAAAAAATATCTGGTTTGGTTCGATTTGGAATGTTACGGTCTACCATTTGCAACACGAGGGCTAATAAGACCGGGACCTACAGCTTAATTGGTTTGGTTTTGGAGCCCTACCGTCTACTTTTTTCAACACGAGGGCTAATGAAACCGGGACGTACATCTTAAAGTAGATTCCGAACGGCTACGAACATGCCACAGTGGGATTCAAACCCACGAAATCCGGTATCGTATGCCAGCACCCTAACAAATCTTCCATCGTTCGGCTGAACATATTTGTCCCCTCATAGGTAACAACGTTGTGCTACCTATATGGTGTTTGCACAATAAAAAGATCAACAAAAATCAGCGAAAATATTAAATGTAAGTTTCTCGCATTGGAAGGGGAAAATTATATTTCGCTAGGATTTCTTTATATTTACATTATATCCTGTTTGGTTTTTCAGAATTGAATGAAACAAACTTCATGGCAATTTCTACAACATGACGCAATTGTCTATTGAATTCAATAAATACTGGTACAGATATATGTGCTTGTGTAGCAGACAAACATTTGTGAGTTTTCGCTTTTATGCAACTGATGATATTGATTTTAGTTATTTTGGTACTATCAGGAATGCCAATTCCTTGTAATCAGTGCAATAGTCGATTTTTGGTTTTAGGTGGAAACAATGATATCGATATTGATTTTTTATACCACTTTCTACACCATCATTTTCAGCCTTCTTCACAGTTAGCATCATATCTTGTGTCGTATTGAACATATTATTGATTTCTTCTACAAGCAGAAATAACAAAATATGTTTTAGCAGGTATTTGATCTATAATTAAACTTATTAGCTTTTCATTGGATGGTATTATAGTAAGCTACTTCTAACTCGTTTTTTTGCAAAGTAAAAAAAAATGATTCTAGGGCTTATAGCTTAAGATAATTTGTTTTTATAATACTAGTTTTTTTTGGTTTATTATAAAATAAAAGCTCTGCTGCTTTTAGAATGATTTTTTTAAACTCATTAAAACTCTGGATTTAAACATTTAATTCGTTTTAACATTTATTTAAGTTTTTATATTTATTGAATTAACAATAAATATGCAAAAAAATGGATTTTGTTTTTACTTGAAAGATAAATTTCGAAACATCCATATAAAAAACTACTTTTCACTTTTATCAATTTTGAGTAAATTAATTTTGGGATTCTGTCAGCTAAGACTGCAAATGCATATGGCTTTTTAATATCAAAAAGATTAAAATTTGTTAAGCAGTTAGAATTTAAAATAATAGAATTTATTATGCTATGAAATAAAATATTACTTAATTAATTACTTAATTTAGCTTTACAGAATAAAAGATGACAATTATTTAGCATTTGGATTCATAATTTATTTTCTTACTTGCATATGTTATTGTTAATGGAAAAGTTATTTTGAAAGTAAATATAATACTTTTTGTTCAATTGGTTAATATATTTTGATTTTTATATAAATGTATTATTTAGATATATCTTATAACGTCAGATTCTTATTAATCATCTAGGTAAAATTGTAGTCATAGCAGAATCTTTATATTGTGGTGGTTATAATTGAATGAAGTTCCCATAAATTTGAGTACTTATAATCATTCACATGAAAAAGAATAAACAAGAATATTGCGGCCTTTTCGTATATATTGTAATTAGCGATTATTTGTTTAACTTATTTGCGATGAACACAACTTTATAGCCCAGAGCTGTTAAAGGGACAAAAGAAAAATTCAAATTAACCTTTGTTTTCCAAACTACACTATCGGGTGTTATCATCTTATTATTTGACAATCATTGCAAAAATATTATTATTGTTTTTTCAGCCGAAATATTTCGAAACACGATAAAACAAATAAGAGTCTCATTCTGAAAAAATTTAATATTCTTAAAAAATTTGAATTTTTTTACTGTAAATAAAACAAGTGTTTTAACTATTAGAACACATAACTTATATTTGATTTCATTTCATATGAATACAAGTCTGTTTTTTCTATCAGACATATCTTTGTATGTAATTAAAAATGCAAATTTGGACATTATATTTGAGCAAAAATTATTATAGATAGCTGGAGTTACACAAAACTTATGCTCTTGGATGTTAAACTTGAGAATGTATCTAAAAATGCACATGAATCAGTGTTATTCAAATTTTACATAGTTCTGTATGAAAAGATTTAACACGGTGTAAAATGTTAAGCGGTGGAGAGCCTAAAATTGTTGAAGATTTGTGCAGAGACCTTTTATTTTTACGAATAATATGGAAGTATTGCATATTAGAGAGTTTGATTCGTTATTGTTGACTGGTACGTTATTCGTACGGAAAGATCCAACATGGTGTAATATGTTAAGCGGCCGAGAACCTACAATTGTCGAATATTTGTGCAGGGAAGTTTTATACTTACGAATAATATCCAAGTATAGCATATTAGAGAGCTTGATTCGTTATTGTGTAGTAGATTCCTTACGAAGAAATCCATGTTATTTAAGAATAAATCAAGCAGGTACGCCTGAAAGTCTTTCCTGAATTTTTCTTATATCTGCGACTAAACTGCTATTTATTTTACTTCCCCTCTCTATTAATCTCTTAAATCCCTCTATTATCAAAGAAAAATATGTTCCCTTTTAACAGTCGACATTACTTCTACCTATAATAACTGATTTGGTTCTGTTTGTTCGAGTACTAAAGTGCTACTCTATAACAGTAGTCGCCAAATGATGTTCCACATACCACAAGTGAAAAATTTTAATGGTTCGCAAAAGAAATTTATGTTTAGTTATTGTAAATTGAAGCACCACTAACAAAAACTTTCATTATTTTTGGATTAAAAAGGAATCTTATTTTTGTCAAGATCTCATTTTTGTCTTTCTTTAAAAAGTGAGAAAACATTGAAAATTTTAATTAAATTTTTAACAATATATTTGTGAGAAAAACCTCACACAGCAACTAAAATGATATCACTCCCAGCTTAAAATAAAGGCAGATATCCGTCTTGCAGTGACGTCGTTGGATCCAAAAGACCACATACTAATGATCAATGAGAAAGAAAATATATCACATGAAAAATGTGTGCATAAGTTTAAAAAAATGCGATAAAACTTAATAATTTTAATATATGAATTCCGTATTAATAAAATTTACTGGCTTTTTTAAAAAATTAAATTCATATAATTGGGTGTTCTACAAACACAATTATATGCTTACTGGTTCTTGAAAATAAAAATTTTGCCGACAACTGCTCTAGAACTCTCCATCAATGACAATATTTTGGTCTCTAGGAGCGGGACCATGTAGCATTCCCCGTCTAATATTTCCCTCATGGTTGCACATATGGCTTTGATATTAATGTGTTAAAATTCAATTAAAATACCAACTACATAGTTTTTATTGTGAGGGAGCCAAATGTTTTAATTTTTAGCAATCCGTTGCTGATTTTACAGTTTTCTACAAAAAGGCATATTTAAGGAAATAATGTGTTCAGATAGAGAAAATGTTTTGATGTTCTAGGTCACACAGTGTCAGTGTCCTAGAAGGTTGAAATTGCAGTTGCTTGTGAAATTGTGATGATGATGGGGGGATAGTATACAAAATTTAAGTGTGTTGTCTTGGAATCGTACTAACAAGTATAAATCCAATAACAGAAGAAAAACTGACAAGAAATCCGGATAAGCGCTACAAGAACTCTTGAATTGTTAAATATTTTGATTTCAGCTTCCATTGTATGAAAACAAAAAATGTGTATGAAGAAGGACAGTTTCGTTAGCAAGAAAATATAACTAAAAGTAAGAAACTATTAGTTCAAGAATCATACAAATTTTAACCGGATTAAATATATTTTTCTCAAAAAGAACTGTGAAAATTACAATGTTCATTTTTGGGTGAGTTACCATGATATTTTTTCTGAAGATCATAGATTACCTGCATAATGAAAATAAAATATAATCACAGTAATTTATTGTGCAGATTTAGAGGTTTTTTATTATATAAACGAACTGGAAAAAATAGTGCTAAGACAGTTATAGTTATTTTAAGTTTGTGGTTTTGAAAAAAAAAATTCATATTGTCAGTATCTCGGGTGACGATCGAATGCAAACTTGTGGACCCTTTAATCTGCTATAACTATATATAACTTATCGGTTAGAAAAATAAACGTAAACGACCCACTTCTTAATACAGTGTCCGCGAATGCAATCGGAACTAGGTGGCTATATGCCGACACGCGTTAGAAAACCTTATAAAGGTTTGATGGCTATTTGCCTACGCTCGATCTTAAGGGATAAAATTGAAAATAAGATCAACATTTTTATGTTTTTAACAAGAAATGCCATTTTTTACTAAATCTGATTTACAATGATTAAATAACACTTGAACACTTAATATACTAGTATTGCCTAGTTTAATTAAGTGTTGCAGTTAGACAGCATTAACTCAAAATGGCTTTTGGATGTGTTTAGGATTCGATACTACAATTTCTTTGAGTAGTCTTGAATGACAAACACGTGAAAAGTCTGATTTCGTTATTTTGGGACAACGAACCTATGAGATGTAGCAAAATATGTGCATCTAGTTGTCGCTAATGCTATAACCTTCATTGTATGACATATGGAAAAAAGAAATTTATTTTTGAAGTATAACCACTAAATTTACTGTTACTAAAGTTAGAAAGAAAAATATTCATTAGAGCTTTAAGAATTTATTTAAATCCTGACTAATATTGAACGGGTTCATTTATTATCGTGACTTCTTGAGTAATCATCCTAACAGCGAAACGTCCTTGGAAATTAAACAGCAGAACAGCAAAGAGAAGAAAACATATAACTGTTATGAAGTCGCAAAATCTAAAGTTATGAATCAACTATGAACCTAACAAATAATACGCTTAATGCAGAGTAAATTATTAGGCACAAGACAGACAAACGGGACATTTATTAACTAATGTACAGTGGCTAGTTAGTTGAAGCAAAATTACCGTATCATACTGACACTGGTTATAGTGTAATCTTTCTCCTAGAAACTTATTTAAGGTATATCAACTCTCTTCAACATGATCCCCAAACACCTAATTTAATTCCTAAAATAAGGTTATCTTTAAAATATTATAAATTAACCCTTTAATGCCCGAGTCATTTCTTCCGTCTATATATATATATATATATATATATATATATATATATATATATATATATATATATATATATATATATATATATATATATATATATATATATATATATATATATATATATATATATATATATATATATATTCCGACTTATTATAGACTACACAGAATAAAATGAAGTTTATGAAGTTTAAATAACTTTGACTACTACACCACTCCAGCTGTCGTCGCACATCATATCATTTCATTTATGAAAAAGGTAAAACTTCGTGAAAAAAAATATTTATTTGGTATTACTTGTAAAATAAGTAATGTGAAACGGAATTTTATAATATATAAAGCAATTTTTTATGAATTCAGTTTATGTACTGAAAAAGTAAATTTATGTGCATAGTTTGAAAAATCATAAAATGTCGATCATAATGGAAAAATTATAAATAGTTGAAATTGCTTGGCATTTTTGTAAATTATTTATAAAGTTACCATCTAGCTACTCTCGAAGAGTAAATTCGTTCTAAGAAAATATTAAAATTCTGTAAGTTATTTTTAGCGGTATCTAAAGAGATTAATGAGTATTCATGAATTATGTTGAGATGAAGCCGACTGAGCGTCTAGGATACTAGAAACTAATCGACAAAGAAGATTAAAATACAAATTCATTTAGAGATTCGATTTTTTAAAAATCTAGATTTTATAGCCAATAGAAAAATCAGATTATAATTTGCCATTAATCCAAACCAAATATTATTATTATTAATGATATTTTAAGACATCACTATTCATCATATTCCTGTAATAGGGTAAGTATAAAGGGTTTGATAGCTTTTATTCCCAATCTTCAACATGCATTTACTATAACGTATGTAGATAAGGCTGTGTCAAATAGTGCGATAAGTTTTAGAGAATTTTGTGAACATCTATTGAGTTTGTATAATTATTCATAAGTGACATCTAATGTATCGAAAAATAGTATTACTGCACTAAATAGTATAAAAATTAAATGACTGTGCCTGTCTTATCTTGTTCTGATTACAAAGTTTCATAAATTAAATGGTAAATTTCGTGCTGTAATTGTGGGTTTTAGTACTTTTTAACACAGGCTAACACCCAACTACTTAATCTTTAAAAAAATTATTTTTCCTTTACTAAAAGCTGAGAGTGATTATTCCGTTAAGAATAGGTACGAGAAAATTGATGTATTGAAGATACGTAATGATATTATTGACGTTCAGAGCTATGATCTTACCGAACAATTCAACTCTATCAATTTACAGGATCCGACTAATAATTTGAAAATAGTGTACGAAAAATATGACTTACAGTCTATTAAGATGAGGCCGATAGAGCATTTAGGCCAGCCGCACGTATAAGTGGAGTACTCGTAAGAAAATAAAAAAAAATAAAATAAAATAAAAAATAATAAAAAACAATAAAAAATAATAATTCCTTCTGCTGAATATTGTTTATTTTGAAAGTAAATGAAGGTGTAAATTGAAAATAAAAATGCTCATTAGGCCATAATGCCAAAGGGACCATACTGGGTCGAAGATATGCCAAATATGGCGTCTTGGTGTAAAAAAAAAAATGGTGCAAAAATTGGTGCAGAAGAAATTAAGCTATGTACTCTTTTTTACTTGCTCTCTCTCTGAGGGGGACCGTAAATCTCCCAAAAAAGTTGGGCAGCGTTGCCTGGGCCGAAGATGGCTACTCCGAGGTTAGCAAACCCTCTTGACCAATGGGGTCGAAGGAAGGTCACTCACTTCGCTTTCGCCTCTAGGTCACTTTCGCGCTGGCGTTGTTGAGCTGTAACTCTTTGTTACAGGTTAATCTACATTTTTTATTTTAAGTGAATTCTCAAATATATGTTATTTTAATGCTGTTATGGTTATTCTCCAATATTAGTTTTAATTTCATTTATTTTGGTTTAAAGATTACAAATAATAATAAAAAAATATTTTCATTGTGCAAATGAGAGTAAAATCTTGAATTTTCTAATATTTAAATTGATAAAAGTTTTATTTAATTTTTTTTACTTTGTAAATATTTGAAAAAGTCTGCATAATATTCCCCAATTACTAAAATCGACATAAAACAGGTATTGAAATTCATTAAACACTATATATTAATAACAGAAAATTTATCTAGATATTAAAACTGAATATACTCTGTGCTCCTTCAGAGCTATATTGAATAGAAATAAATTATCTCTCTTAAAATATTTTAAATTATTATTATAAAATTTATACATAATTTCATACTTCATTAATTTATATACACTCTAGCCGCTTCATTCCCAGGCTTCGGCTTTGGTATTTAAGCTTCCGAAATAAAATTTTTGAACAAGGATCACACGTAATTTTAAAAGTGTTAAATAAATCCAATATGCTATTGCTTATCAACAAAAATAATAGTTTAATACCAAAAGATTATTTAAATTTATTTTTGTAATTTTACAGTGTTTGGTGGTTTGGTTTGGAGTACTAAGGTCTACTTTTTGCAACACTAGGGCTAATGAGACTGGAACCTACTGATTAAAGCCGATTCCGAACGGCTACGAACATCCACACCATAGTGGGATTCGAACCCATGAACTCCGGTTCTGAATTTCAGCACCCTAACCATTTCGCCATCTTTCGGCTTGTGAACCGCTGTGGTATGTAGTCAAATTCACTGACATCCTCTACGACATAAAGCAATAGTATATAAAATTTGGTTCCGATAGGTTCAGATATATGAGTCTGTATTGTTGGTAAATAATTTTAAAATTTTTAATTTATATATCAATTACTTTATTTCTGGCTTCAGTCTGCTAATTAGGGAACTGAAATAAAAGTAATAATAATTTTAAAATTTAAATTAATTATTAGATAATATTATATAACAGCAGTATGAACAATTTCTAAAACAAAAAATAAGTGATTTTCATGAAATGGATAACTGCTTTTAATTAAATTTAATGTCTTTCATAATCTACATGTTTGTAAACTAAAACAGTAAAATGACTGTTTGGCGATGATTCACAATTAATCTTTGCACTCCACTAACTTATATGTGATTACAGTTTTGGCCATATAATTAAAAAAGAACAAAAATAAAACTATTATCACCTAACAAACAAAATGTTGATTTTGCATCGATAGCTTCGTGAACTAAGTAAACAGAATACAGTAAAATATGAAATAATAATAAAACAACATTTTAAAAATACGCTAAATAGTAGTAGAAGAAATTAAATAGCTTATATTGGAATAAAAAAACATCAAAATTTTATGCGATTTTATACACTATCGCATAAATTATGTTACCCTAAAGTTTTAATTCTCAATCATCTATCTTAATTTAATAGGATAAGTAATTAGCATATAGCCCATATGACAGGATTAGTAAAAATTTTAATTTTCCAGAATTGTAAAGTACCCCATGAAACATATAAATAATGGTTTATTTTTTGCTAAAAAATATCTGATACACGCTGAACAATCATACTCCTCTAAAGACTCCCGATACTTTGAATGCAGTTTAGAATCACGTTGAATTCATTTAAAAATGTAATTAAAAGTTCTCTTAACTACTTCGAAATTATCGTTATAGAATGGAGAGCAGAGGTTTTAATATTGACAATGATTATTTGGTGGTATATATGAATAATGTCGAAAATTTATCGAATTGATTGCAAACCGTGTGGTTATGTATAAAAAACAAACTTCTTTATAGATATTATTTAGTCCATGAAATACACAACTAGACTTTTATGAAAAGATTTTGTTGTTAAAATCGGTGATAAAACTTTCATTGCAACAAAAAAAAATCAATGATTAAATTTAAAATAATAATATATGTACCTAATCTATTATTTAAGTCAAATATAAGATAAAATTATTTACGTAATATCTAAGTTCAGTGATAAAACGTATGACATTAAAGGAATGACGTCATAATTTTAGAAAAAATGTTATCTTTACCTACTTATTATGTAATAAATTTAATCGCCTACTCTTAATCGGGGAAAATAGGGCTCGAAATAACGGCATTAAATGCTCAAAAAGGGTGAAGGGGTGAAATTCGAAGTTTTAAATAGTCGCTTTGAATTTTGCTAACCTTAACTCATCAAGATTTCAATATATATGTCCCTATCCATTATAGGTCCAACTGCTTCAGAAATTCGTGGACAGATGGATAGATAACTTAGGCTATTATTATATAGGGGATTTTAAGTTAAAGAAACCTACGAAAGGTTTTACAAAAGTGTGTGGTACATGTATGCTTAAGAAATGCTCTTTATTTTGAGTAACGTTATAATTTTTTCTGAAAAAAACTTATCTCCAAACTTTTTCTACGCTTAGATTAGTAATATATTTTATATCATAATACATATTTTTTAACATAATCATTTGAGGATTTCAATCATCTAAACAAAAGGTCAGATACAAAGCTGCGAGTTAAATAGTAAGAAGAGTTCTTTTACCAGTAATAGCAAATTTAATTTAAAATTTGCGTCGGATATTACTGATAATTAATATTTCTATATATAATTAGTTCAAATATTTTTTAACAATTTGACGCAGAAAGCAACACACACATTTAAAAATAATAGGTCTATGTCAGTTGAAAACAAATCTTCAGATAAGGGAAGTTGTAGAGAGAAATATATCATTTTACCCAAAATATCTCTGCTTGGTTTGGAAAAACACGTATTTCATTTTATTGATTTTCAATTTAATAAATGACGTCGACCCTTCACGTTTGTATATCGGATGTGAACTATTGCAGGAAAAGTAAAATATTACCATTGAACAATAATGACTTTGATCAAAATCACTTTCAAAAATGGTTTTTATGCTATTTACGATGTGAAACGACCTAGTTAAAGCAACAGTCGATAAATGTTTCTTTTTCCAGAATATTTTTTTCTTTCATACCATTTTTAAACATCTGCTTGTATGGTTTTAAAGTTAAAAATATTATTGCAGAAAATATAAAAATGTTCAGTGAGGTTTCTTGGATTTGTTTGAAAAATCTATTTAGTTGTCTCCTTATTTCATTTTCTTAGTTTTTTTTTATTTTTGTATTCAGTTAATGATCTCAAACTTCGAATGTGTGACAAAACGACAGATTTGTAGTATTATATTTTTGTTACTTTTATGACGACTCCAGTTTTATACTTCATTAGGGATGTCAAAGGGAAAGATCTGGTTATCACTTAGCCGAACACAAAATATAACATTTATTTTTTAGAGTCTTTTCATATTAAGGAATATATTTTCTTTAAACCCTTTACTCATTTATTATATGAAAATCAAGTACTAAAACATTGTATAACCAAAATTACAACCAAAAATGCATAGTATTATAAACCAAAGTAGATTTTAAATGTGTCTCTAAATTATAGAAAGGTAATAATTTCTTATTCTGATTGGGCGGTTTGAATTGCTGCGATCTACTGTTTCTTTCTACACAAGGGTTAAAGAGACTAGGATCTACTTCTTAAAGTTAATTCCAAACGGCCACGAATACCTATACCAAGTATGGGATTTCAACAAAAGAATGCATGTACCAAATAGCAGTACCCTAAGCATTCCACCATAATACGGTTTCTTCTAAATCTTTTAAGTAAAACACCGAAAATGGGTCTCTAATAAATCAGAGAGGAGAGATATAATTGCATGCATATTATAAAGTGAATCTAAATGGTAAATGTCGTGGCCGATGTTATAGTACCGAAAATGGGTCTCTAATAAATCGGAGAGGAGAGATGCAAATGCAAGTATATTATGAAATGAATCTAAAAGGTTAATGTCGTGGCCAATGTTATTGTACCGATAATGGGTCTCTAATAAATCGGAGATGAGAGATACCAATGCATGTATATTATAAAGTGAATCTAAATAGTAAATGTCGTGGCCAATGTTATAGTACCGAAAATTGGGCTCTAATAAATCGGAGATGAGAGATACAAATGCATGTATAATATAAAGTGAATCTAAATGGTAAATGTCGCGGCCAATGTTATAGAATATGTCTTCTACTATTAGAAATAGTTTATATTACAATTTATATCCCGTGACAGGATATTCACATAAGAGAATATAATATAGACAGTAATAACCTGTTGGTATCACAGAATTCCTGTGCAAAATTTGATGATTCTACATCAAACACAGTGGACAGTGGAATTGTATAAAATTCACACATTCATACCGACGAACTTTTAATTTTATATATGCAAAGAATATTTTATATTGTTAGAAAAGTCTTTTGAAATTTTTTGGAGAGAGAACAAATACAGACGCAAATATGTTTAATTTCCATTTCATTAAAGCAAATCTGGTTTAACCACCATTTCTTCGACAAATTTCAAAATATTCACTGCAAAATTTTCGACACAGTGATTTTTCAAATTTTGTACTACGGACTGTTATTGAGAACTGAATCATATAGTAAGTCACTTATATCGACTAAGTAATATCTGAAAACACGATGTAATACTTTAAGAGGTGTTTGGGATTTCGAACATTTAAAACATCGAAAAACATATTAGAATGATTCTGAAGTTAAATAAGCCACATTATAAATATTCTCGTAGAACGGATAGTATATACAGATTTATAATATATCGTATGCGTCACTAATGAGTTGTTTAACATTACAGACTATTTTGTCAAAATTATAATTTTTTGTTTTATCCGTAATAATATACATAAAAGCGAATGAGATGTATGCTTGTGATCAATAAAATGAATTAATATACTGAGAATGTTTTAATATTTAAATATTTAACATAAAACTAAGCTTACTATTCCGATTACCAATGATTTTTATATAGTAGTGTTCATCATATAATTTCTTCTTCTATAGATATGGTTTGGCAAAGTTAACAAACTTGTTGAATAGAACTTGTTGAAATATAGTTGGATTTCTAATAAAATATTAAATACCTTTGTGTTCAATCTTATAAGATACAATATTCTTTCTTTACCTTATTAATTATTTATATCTTGTTTGTGAAATAAAGCTAAGCAATCCGTAAAACAAGCCGGAAAGTAAACAAGATTATCGCTTATGATTAAACGCCAGTGCTTTCTTCCATTCTAGTCAGAGTAAATAAAATCCTTGCACTTTAAGAACTGGAAACCCACGCAAATGAAGATAGTTAATAATTGGCATAGATATTTGTATTAGTGTTCTTTCTATATACATAAAAATACATGTGTATGTAATCATTAATATGTGATATGATATGATATGATATGAAGTCACACGGATATGAATTTATCCCATTTAGTAATTAAATAAGATTAGTAATGAAAATTTGCATTTTACTGCTACCAGGAAATCGCGTTTTAAGACACTGGAATGAATGAAATTAAGATTAATTTACTATGCGCTATGGTGAAACAGTATACAGCCATAGAATAAATTACTGATAATGCCAACATGGTAGATATATTTGTACAGTGGTATAAGGAAATTATATTCACTTAAATTCACAATAAAGAAATCATTAAAATTCAATTTATGAAAGATTAAAGATTTACATTTGAAGGGCTCAATGTTAAGAGGAATATAATTATAGAAAAAAAATGTTCCTGTACACGACTACTTGTTCCTATTTGTAGAAATTACAGGCATTAATCAGGAAATTCGTTTTATTTAAAAGTTTATTCTAATACCGTTCAAGATTTCAAAATTGTGTGGGGTATTTAAACTCCAAAGTAATCACAAAATGTCCAGAAATATGAAGTAAATTGATAATAATTTTCAAAGGATCAAACACAATGTTCTAAACCATAGCGGGATCCACACTCTATCACTCATCGATCACTACTGACTCGATAAAAAAGTGGACTTCACTTTATAGCTTTAACAGGCAGTATCTCAGTATAGTTCATTAATGTATGATATATGATATGAAGTAACATCGATATGAATTTATACCATCTAGTAATAAAATAAGATTAGTAATGAAAATTTGCATTTTACTGCTACAAGGAAATCGCGTTTTAAAACACTGCAACTAATGAAAATGAGATTAATTTGATATGTTCTGTGGTGAAACCGTATACAGTGATACAATTAATTAATTATGAGAATGCCGATAAAGTAGAAATATCTGTATATGGTATAAGGATATTATGTTCACTAAAATTAATAATAAAGGAATTATTAAAACTAAATTTACAGAAGATTAAAGATTTACATTTGAAGAGCTCAAAGTTAATATGAATATAATTATAGAAAAAATGTTCCCGTACACGGCTACTTGTTCCTATTTGTAAAAATTACAGGCAGTAATCAGCGAATTAGTTTTATTTAAAAGTTTATTCTAATACCTTTCAAGATTTCCAAAATGTTTGAGTTTGGTTTGGAGTGCTACGGTCTACTTTTTGCAACACGAGGTCTAATAATACTGGGACTTAGAGCTTAAAGCTGATTCCGAACGGCTACGAACATCCATGCCAAAGTGGGATTCAACTCCACGAACTCCGGTACCGAAGGCCAGTACACTAACCAATCGGCTATCACCAAAAATGTGTGGTATTTAAACTCCAAAGCCATCACAAAATGTCGAGAACTATGAAGTAAATAGATAATAATTATCAGAGGATCATGTTCTGAAAGACAGCAGGATCCACACTATCACTCATTGATCACTACCGACTCGAAAGAAAAGTGGGCAACTTTAGCTTTAACAGGTAATATCTAGGTATAGTTCATATTATCGTTTCTCCAATATTATCGTTCCTTGAAAATGAATTTTTTTTTCTAGATGTTGGTAATTATGTTAGAAAACATCACCAAATAAGAGAAAACCAGCATATTTCGAATACCGAGTCAATATATTTGAAAATCTAGAAGAGAGCTCTTTCAGGAAGTTTTGATGTCAATAGTACAAAATTTGAAACAATATATATAAAAAACGTAATAAATGTAAATGATATGTTTCGAGATGCTTTATTACGTTTGATATTTCCACAAAAATTCAAATATACACTTTTTATATACACGGAAGAATTTGATTAAAACCATATCACAAATTTTAGGAATTTTTTTAAATAAGAAAGATTTCAAATATATTAAGCTTTATGGAAATTAAGTTTAATGAGTTTATAATTTTAGAATGGCATTCTGAAATGTTCCACAGCGTTGTATGGATATTACATTATAGAAAGGTCGGGTAAAATATACATTTTCAAGCAACGAACAGCTTCGTAACGTACTTCATATTTATTCCTTAAGTGTATCATTTCCCATTTCTATCTACATTATCCAGTAAACTAACTCTCTCAGAAAAATGTTAGAGAAAAATGTTTCTTTGAATGCTGACTTGCAGGAAAGTTTTTCGAAAGAAAAATGGAAACTAATGAAAAATAAAACCATTATAAAGCAAAGCACATTTTTATATCCTATGGTTAGAAGATATAAAATAAAGTACAAAGATTTTGTTAGGATACACTAATAAAGTTATCACTTTTTAGATTTAAATTGTTTTGAAGAGACTTTTAGTAAAGTAAAAATGCCTAAAAATGTTGCTTTTATGATAATACAGAAAGATAATTGTTTTATATTTATGTTAGTGAAATGTATAGGTACGGAAGAGTAACGGTAGCTAAAGAAACAAATAAGTTATTTTTATGTGCAATATACTTTTAGAAAAAAATTTGTATATAATATATATAAAAGATATATTAGAAGGAGTTATAATTCTACCTTTCATTTTAACATCAAGTGAATAACAGAATAATTATGGAAAATTTATACCCGTAATTTAATTTATATATCATATTAAATATTATAATGTAAATATTTTTAAAGAATGATTTACAAAGTTATAAAAAAGCTTAATAAGTTGAGAATATAATAATTCTATACACAATAAGCGTATAGGAATATGTAATACAAATACAAAAAAATAACACTCGTCTAAATTTTCCAGAAAATTTTACTATTTTTAATAATAAATTGTTCATAAGACACGTTCTAAAATATTTAAAATGTATTTTACAATAAGGGATAGTTGGGTACAAAAAATATATATAATGAAACTATGAATGAAGGAGAAAAGATAATACTAGACTATCATTCGTTATGTTACATTATTACACATGTTTTATTTCATGGATGCATTTTGTATTTATATTTTGTCTTTCTAAACTACATTTGTTAATAATAATGTCTAAAATGATTTTTAAAAGAACATAAAATATATTATACATGATAAATATGAGTCAAAAAGTTAATATAGATATGTTACTATACCGAGTAGCTATATTTTTTCTTTAATGATTTTTAAAACATTTAAATGCGTAAAGCCGGATTATCAGATAAGGCAAAAATTCTATTTCTCGTGTATATAAAACATTATTATTTAATGACAAATATTCTATTTCACTTAAGTTATAAATACAACAGTCGTATTAATTTTTACCACTATCACATTTAAGTTCTTAAAATAAATAACGTTAAATTCTTATTAAAACTTGAAGGAATACATATGTAATACATTTAGAATATGATAATCATATAATATACTACAATGCATTCGGAATAATATAATTACTCTTTATTATATGTATTGTAAGATGTTAAAAAATTAATAAATTAATATACAACTTAATTTAATATTAAATTATGATACATATATATATATTAAATCTTATATATATATATATATATATATATATATATATATATATATATATATATAAACAAATACTTTCAACGAAGAGGAAGTATGAAGCATCAATATTCATTTTTAGTGACATATATTACTGAATCCACTCTTTCTTTTAAAGTTACACCTTTTCATATGTGTTATTTCAACGCATTGTCACAATATTCTATGATATCCTCAAAGATAAATGCGTGGAACATGTTCAAAATGTCATACAGGATTCACATTTGTAGAATTGGATTTGAATTCTTATATTTTATAACAAAAGAAATGCCTTTTTTACAGTAATTGAAATCTACATTTAGATTTCTCACGTTTTCTACTTTCATTTCGTTCAATATATTATTTCGAAAAACTTAAAAACAGTTTTACTCCGTATAGTATTTCATTTTTAATATTAGCATAATCTTTAATTTTTTTTAATTTCATATATGATTAAATTTGAATTTATTATATTTCTTAAATTCGCTATTAATCATATTGAATGATTTTACAAATTAAAGAGGTAATTTATTTTCTCTCATGCTGCATTTAACCACGATGTAGAGTATTTGTCATTAACCTTATTTCTTGGTGGGCTTTTATTCTTGTAATAATTCTTTTTAGGCAGTTTTAATGCTTCAAGAACTATTTTTTCTCACTCACAACATCTTCGATTAGTTTTCCAACAAGAATCATTAATCATGTTTTATAGTTGAGATGCTTGAACTGAAGATGAAGAAAATTATTTAAATATCACAAATATTTTTATGATAGTTATGCATAGTAATTGAATATAATTATAATAATGAAACCGAAATTTTACCGGTATAAAAGTATATAGATAAATGATAATATTTAAATGTTATATAGATATGGAAGTATTGGAGAATATTCAATTTATGTTCCAGTACTAACCAGACGAATTTAACCCCTACCGGTACGATTTCATAATGAAAAACTGTGCGTGAAGTAACCATTTAATTTTTATTTAAAAAACTTGTTTCATTTTACAATTCTTACATATTCTTAATTAAAATCCACTTTTTACATAGTGTTAAATAATATCAGAAACAGTAAAATTAAGAAAATATCAAATCAAAACATTAATAAGGTTTACAGATAATAGTCTTTAAGCTAGTGGTACTTTTCAAAACAAAGGGCAAAGGAATTCTTAATTGTTTACACCGCCAAGGAGTCTCACTTCTAATTTGATTCTTGTAACACACACGGCATTTCTTAGTAGGTTTTCTTTTATTCTGACTCATCAATTTGGCAGTGACTTGTACCAAGAAATTCTAAATAAACAATATGTAATAGTGACCTGGTATTTTCACAAGTAACAAAAGTCTTGCTAAATTCAGTATACTAGAAATTATAAACTAAATTAATTATCATATTTAACATTAACTTTAGTCGCATGACGAGTGTAGCTCGTCATTGTGCGGTATGGAATGAAAAACCAATGACGAGCTAGACTCGTCATTTTACCGGAAGGGGTTAATCTACTATAATTTTAGGAATAACTAGAAAGACAAAATGAGAAAATAATTATAACATATCTTTTTATTTATTTATTTACTTATTTTTTACAAAATTACAAAATTTGCAGGATATCGAAATTGGGATAAAAAAACAGCATAATCAATATTTTATAAATTACATTTTAGTTCTAAATAAATTCTTCTACCTTTTAATGACATCTTGTATAAAACTTAATCTTGCTTTTTAGTCATGCCAATATGCACAGAAAGTAATTCTAAATTTGTCAACCTCTTGTGACACGTTTTACTGCTGAGAAATGGTATTACTATTTTCATGGTTGAAAGAATGGACTTAGAATATGAACTAGTTATATACATATATTTAAATAAGTTTAAATACCGTGTAATGCATACGTTAATTATATATGTCTTGGACTCAATTTGTACATTCGTCCTTAATCTCCCTGAGGGTCAAACATTTATACTCTATTCATTTTTGTGTCGAGAATTCGAGCACGATCGTATAGAAAAGTAATTTACACTGATAGCCGTTAAATTTATCGCTGGTCATAAATTGTCGGCTAAAACAGTTGTATGCGCAGCCTTAAGGTTAACAACCTAACTTTTCATCATTCATATGCGCGAGATATTTCGAAGATTAATATCTGCAACAGGCGGGTGATGATGATGAGGTTACAGTGAAAATTAATCATGGAATCGCATTTCTTACTATCGATTTTAGGTTCCTTAGGAACTTAGCTCGTACTTCCCCACATTTCCCACATTGTTAAACCGCCGTTCAGTCGTTCTGATTAAATTCCCTGCAGATGAAACGACAATTTATTTCAAGTTAAAGACGAAGCATATGTGGCCCAATCCTTTATCATCTCTTAATTTAATATATAGCACAATATCTATAAAGTTATATACATTTTAGGTAAAAATTTGCTGCAAGGAAAATGACTTAACTAAGGTGACTTGAACGAGGTTAACTCTGAAATGTTTGAGATAGAACTTGGTTTTTAAAGTTATACTTACAAAATTTTAGATGTGTTCAAAGTAATCTTCTCCAGCATCAATGCACTTTTGTAGACAAATTTTCAACAGATTAAATGCCTCAAGCCATTCATTTTTTGGAATAGATTTAAAAAAATGAATTTATAGCCCCATCAATCTCTTCTAAATAAAAACGACGTCCACGTAAGTTCTTTTTTATATTAAAGAATAACCAAAAGCCCCACATAGCTAGATCAGGGGAATACGGCGGATGTTCTATCACTTTAATTTGTTTTTGTTTAACAAACTCATATGTTAATCTGGCTATATGTGAAGATGCATTGTCATGGTGAAGCATTAGTCTCCTAACATTCCCTTCTTGTAGAATTTCTGGAAAATATTTAGTGGTATACAAGTTTGTCGTTACTGTCTTCTGTCCTTCCAACTTAATGGCTTTGATCAATTCCGTATTTCTGAAGAAAATGGTATACATCACTGTTTTCAGTGCGCGTTGTCTTTTCACTATTGTCGGCTTGGGATCATCTTCAAAGACCCATACTTTGCTTTCTTGACGTGTTAGAACGTCAAAAAACGGTATGTAAGTTTCATCACCCATTACAATTTTAGAAATGATGCGGTGGCCACCCTAATTTAGCAATTTAAGAGTTTCTTTACTGATTTTGACACGCTCCCTTTTTTGGTGCTCAGTTAAATTATGGGGTAACCAATGACATACTTTTTTGATATGCAAATCTTCATTAATTATTTTGTGTATGGCTGAGGATCCAATGTTAAGTTCCTTTTGTATAATTTGATAGGTACAGCGATTATCATAAATTGATATTTTTCGTATGATAGATACATTATCCGGGATTACTGCCGACGGCGGCCTTCCTATGTGTTCTTCTTCCTGAAGAAAATGGAGACCTTTTACTAAATTCTTTAAACCATCTGAATAAAGTAGTAAGAACTGGAGATTCATCACTAAATACCAACTGCAATCGTTGAAAACATTCTTCTTGATTTGATCCTGCTTTAAATTCGTAGAAAACCATTGCGCGAAAATGTTCTCGCATCAAATCCATGTTCTCTTCTGTTTAAAATTTATTTTAAGCTACACAAGTTGAAATAAGTCAGTAATAAATTATCTACTGTGTTAAAATACTTTGTATTTAAAATGAAACCGTTATTTTTATTTTGTAAATTCTCATATGTGCGTATCTAAAAAATTTCAGAGTAACTCTCGTATTAAAAAATCGTACAGAGAACCAATTATTTATGGTTATCTATAAATGACATTAAGACCAAAACCCTTTGGGAAACACCTTTGTCTCATGAAACTATTCCCGTCATATCTGAGTGATATTTCTAGTTAATCCCCGTTATAATTCAGTTATTTATTTTTGTTGTTCCCTAAAGAAGCAGTTTTGGTTTCAAGAATAAACAGGTGAAAAAATAGGTCCTCTGACTGATCTAACATCGCTCGAGTACAGCCTTTTAGAGTTCTTTTAGATTCCTTTTAGAGTAAAACGGCTTTGAACATCTCTAAAACTTTCTGCATGTGCTACCCTGTTTTTTTCGCAAGAGTTGACTGGATGTTTTTTAAAAAGTCGAGGTTGATCAGAATCAACAACGATAATTGTCGATTTTTTTCAATGAATCTGTGCAATGATAAATCTACAAACTACAATAACCTTTAGCCTGTTTGTTTTCATGTTTCTTGACACTCAGTAATTCTGATTTATTTCATGTTTTCCTAGTCTTAAATTGGATCTCCTAAGACTTCTTATTCTACCTGGCTCGAGAAATCTGAGAGAATGTACTGCATTCTCTAAAGAATTAACATGAACTGTGTCAAATAAAAAATGTCTAGATGTCATGAAAATATGACTTTTATAATTCTTCTGCATAGAGTAAGAACTTTTGAAAGATAAACAAATAAGATTAATATCCCTAAATTTTCCAACATGAGCAGCTGTTGCTTATTTGTCATAGGCCTCCATTTCCCAACAGGAGGATTAGAAATGAATGCCTAGAACCGGGTAAAGATATGACGTGTTGAATAATGGCAGATGAAATATTGTGAAATAGATTCGAGGAAATAGAGTAAAATAGTTTCGCCCAAACGATACCTCTGGAAGGTTTTAGGACAGGCTCGAAGGCCTTCTGCTTGTCCTGTTTCAAAAATTACGCTGAACCACTTCCTTTGTTTGTATTGTTCTAGGGAAAATGCTGGTCAACTTTACAAATATACAAGAACAGACGGTAAGACATGAAGAAAACAGTAGGAATACAAAATAAAAATATAGAGTTTATTTAAACAACGCGTTTATGGCTCCCTGTCTCCAAAATGTTTTACATTGTTTTAAATAGTGGTGTGGTGGAGCTAGTATTCCAACCAATAAGATTGTTAGGTTTAAACACATGATGGTAAGTAAGAAACAGAATCAGTTTGCTAAAAGGTGTTATATAAAAAACATTGGGCTAAGTAGGAATTAATTTTGGCGTTTGCGAAGTTGTCAAATGCTACCACAGTTAGCCATTAGAGTTTCACCAACGATTGTAATTTCAGGAATAAAATCACCAAAAACTTATTTTCGATTTTCGATTTCATATTTCATATTTTATGTAAATAATTATAATTAGGAAGGTTGGATAGGGTTATAATATTATATATGCATGTGTGAGAAAACTGAAGAAATAAAAAAAGACATTTAAAATATGTAGGAAAATGTTCTTAATTCTAAATATTTTAATAAAATTTATCGCATTATACAACATTAAGAACAGTTTGTTTAAGCATTTTGATATGTTTAAAACTTTTAATTTAAGATTCGCCTGACGGTGTACATCGATTTCTTTCCTACCTCAATAAATTTCATAATAAATCCAACGTAACTTACAAAGATTAAAAAAACACTTTTGTTTTTTGGAGATGGCAAAATCATGTTCTTCTTTTAACTTTTTTTTCTCGACATTTTAAAAATTTCCGGATAGCATTCAACTCAGAAAAAGAACAACAGAAGTCAATTACGAGATCCTCTTTACAAAGTGGAACGTTTTCGTCTGTCTTAGATTAATAGCCAAGACTCGAAATCACGTACAGGTAATTGAGATCTATAATCTATCATCGGTAGAACTTAGATAATTATTCTGATACTACTGGATAAGTTGAAACAGTGCATTTCTCAGATCAATATAAAAAAATCATATATAGAATCTCTTCGACCGTTCTTATTGAGAAATATTTATCATGAATATATTTAATAGAATTGTTATAAAAACTTAATTTCTAATCCCTCAAACATTTAAATACGCTTGAGGGTATATTTTAAACTAAATCTATCAATACCGTTAATCTAGGTAACTAGTGTATAAACAGAATTTGGCTAAACTTTCATTTTATCTTTATTTACGTTACAAAATAAAAAAGACAAAAAACGTTTTGTAAATATTATAATACTGAATTTACAGAATTTTCTATTTTAAATTTGATGAAAACAATTCATCATGTATTACTGGAAGAATATTAAATTATATTAAATTCAATTATGAATGCCTAATGGTATATTTTAAACTTAATCTATCATTACCGTTAACCTAAAAAAGAAAACATACTATAAATAACTGCTAATCTATACACGCAAAGTGGCCATTTTCCTAAACAGATATTAATGGTGCAGTTAAGTGTTATCGGATTTTAAAAGTTTATATCTAGTATGGAGCAACACGTAAGCCGTTAATAGCTTTTACTTATCGCGAAATTCATCTTCAAAGAGAAATATTCTAGTACTACATTTTTTTTTCATTTCCAAAAACTTAGTATTAATATATTCTTTAAAACATCGGGATTTTATCAACGTTATACCACTGTATTATATCATATCAAGAAGTCACAAAATATGATATGCAAGAGTCTAAACATGAAAATTTTAAATGGCATCGCCATGTAAGAAGCAGAAAATCTATGATACAATAGAGAAAGGTAATATTTTTCTCATAGAACTGTCAACAAGCCCAACGAGCTTATCGGTACCGGATTGTATATGTCAGAATCTCATGGTTGGAATGATTGTTTGTAGCCGTGCCGTATCGGTTGTTTTAGTTAACCTTTGTGTCAAAATCAAAATCAATAGACCTCAGTGATATGTTTCTATTAATTTGCTTCATTGAAGACTAAAAACTTCAAAATTTCTTGGGATTGGTTCTTGGTCTGTGAAAGAATAATTTACCTCTGGTTTAAGATATTTATTATGTTTTTAAGATGATTTTCACTATTTTGTACAATTTTGTACTTTCACTATTTTGTACTTTCCACTATTATATTTTTTAGGCTTTTCTCTTTTCGAAGTCAGTTTGCTTTTATTTTTACTTACACAAGAAGCATATTTACAGTTCATTACAGAAATAAATATAAAATATAAATATAATATAATGTTATATTTTATATTATTATTATAATATTTATATTTTATTTTATGTGTACTCTACTGACATAATGATAACTTTTAAATGATGCACATTTTAAAAAATATTTTTGTTAACAGTTGATTTAAAAGTACATTCACAATGCAAATTTCAGTCATTAAACATAATTAAGTTAAAATAGCCTTAAGTGTTACCATTTAATCAGATTTTAGAGACTTAGCCTTTAATTTACAGTTCATTACAGAAATAAATATAAAATATAAATATAATATAATGTTATATTTTATATTATTATTATAATATTTATATTTTATTTGATGTCTACTCTACTGACATAATGATAGCTTTTATATGATGCACATTTTTAAAAATATTTTTGTTAACAGTTGATTTAAAAGTATATTCACAATGCAAATTTCAGTCATTAAACATAATTAAGTTAAAATAGCCTTATGTGTTACCCTTTAATCAGATTTTAGAGACTTAGCCTCTAATTTAAATGCTTAGCAGAAACTGTCATTCAAAATGACTAATAAGGCAATTTTCAAGAAGAAAGGACTTGTTTTACTTAGCATTTACTGATTCCACTCTCCCTTCTTAACAGAGAAATTATTTAAATACCTGAAATTACCATTTCAGTTACATGAATGATGAAAGTTTTAACTTATGATGTGACTACTACTTTAATTTATACTATTTTTAGAAACTTTATTTCAACATCAATGCTTCAGACGCTTTATTATTTTTTATGTAAATAATGTCATAATATAAATACGCCAACAGAGACATATATATCTCAAAGTTAATTTCATTTTATTAATATTTGTGACAGTTTCATAATTAAATTATACGTTAATTTAACTTATAACAGAGTAAAACGACACTGTTTAAATATGTTGTTATAAATTTTATAATATTTCTTTTATATATGTTATTATATATTAGTGAGTGTTAAGTGTTACATTACTGTTATCCACTTATGTTAGGGATTTAAGGAAGGACACATCAATAAAATCTTTAAACAGTCATTTTTATTTATATACATATGTAGAATACTTACTCCATACGTTTTAAAACAACGTTTATCTGTTCCTCATAAAACGCACATATTTATTAATATACTTTTAATGAAAATACAATGGAAATATTAAAAGTTTTGCACCCTCTAAATAAAAAAGTATTTCTGATATTAATTTCAAATTTTCGTGGTAAGTACATTATAATTGTCCAAGGAATCTCCACTGGTATTTTAATGTTACCAATTCTTCTTTGTTTTTAATTGAAAGAAGTTTGGAGTTTAATTTCGCTTAGTTTAGTATATGCGTACATGCATATACATAGATAGGCAGATAGATAATATGTATACAATTAGATAGGAAGATAAGAAGATAAGCGATAGATATGTGGATAGGTAGTTAGATGACAGACAGATGATAAATGATATGTAGGTAGGTGGGTATATAGATAATACTATAATTATGTCACTATATATCAAATGCAGATTAAATTTAATCATTTTGTTGTAGATTTTGAGAAAAAACTATAACACTTTTAAAAAAATTTCGTTAGGTTTAATTTTAGTGAACTGTTTTCGCCAACTATTTTCACTGAGGGATTTCAATATTCTCTTTTCATGTATGCTAGGAAGAGTAAATTCCACTTGAGTACACCTTTTTGTATTAGAAATATCCCAGAGAAAAAAAATTTAAAAAATCTAAAATTAAATTTCGCGTTAAGTTCTAGCAAAAAATTCAGAGTAGTACATTCTCTCCCAACCCTAAGAATCTAGACTTAAAAAATATTCTCAGTGATATGTCTTTTTCCGCTACCATTACTTTCTTTTACCACAAGACTTTATAGAAATTTACGCTTTTATTTTTTAATAGATCTACAGTACGGATGTAGAAAACAATTTTAGGATGACAAATATCCTTTTGTAATTCATTGTTTATAAATTAATTCGTAACGTTAAAAGTTTTTAAAGCTAAGGTGTAATATTTCATCTCCATACTATACACATGTATGTAATATCTTAAATATTATTGAAACTATCACATTAATATTCTGCAGTGATCAATATTAATTTCTTATTTTTACCAATTTCTTAAAATCGCACAACAAAACAACTGCTGCATAAAGATTAGACTTTTAGCCTATTAATGAACACATAATTTCTGCAGAATGTAGATTAATGAACATTTTAAATTAAAGTACAGATTAAACGGTTGGTTAACTAGATGTAGTTTTCTGGCAGTAATTTTCATTTGATAAGTTATGCCAGACACAATTGCACTTATAAAATACAATATGAAATTAAAGCAACTATGAACATCACATTCCGTCCTCGTTAGGGGTAAAAGTATAATTATAAGAATTACAAGACATCATTTATCAAAAAAAAAAAATCAACTTCGTGATAATAGGTTTAGGGTATTGCCCTATTGTGGTTCAGGTATTTCACAGGCGACTTTCACGTCTTAATGACGTCAGAAGCTGCCATGGAATTGAACATGGTACCATAAATTCCCCTCTCTGACTTCATTATGATGCAAAATTCGTCTATGTCCCATATCTATTTCAATATAGTAGCAACTTTATTTAGTATCAGATGGCATTACTTTAGAGTTTTATTATATATATATATATATATATATATATATATATATATATATATATATATATATATATATATATATATGGGGGGGGGCTAAGGAAGGGTAGTTGGAAATTACGTGAGTTATAAACTATTTTAAAAAGATAGCTCTTTTATAATAATAAAACAAATGAAAAAGACCCTTGCTTGCGCAACCTTTTGGAGTGATGCAGTCAGGCGCAGATATATTTCAGAGGAAGTTCATGACTAATCAAGCGAAAAGAATCACTTAGTGCGTGGACATGGAGCTGTCAACACATTCCACGCTTAGATTCACCACGAATAAATGAAATTGGCGGAAACGATGCCTGAAACGGAAAGTCCCTATTAAATAAAGAAGTATTTTTAATAAGAAGGACTAATTTTTCCATTCGCCTTAACACTGGAATATGATATATATATATATATATATATATATATATATATATATATATATATATATATATATATATATATATATATATATGTTTATATGTATATATATATATATATATGAGGTTTAAAAAGGGGGTAGTTGGAAATTACGTGAGTTAAAAGTGATTTTAAAAAAAGAACTCTTTTATAATGATAAAATAAATGAAAAAGACCCACGTTCGCGTAAGGTTTTGGGATCATCCGGTCAGGCGGAAGCATTTTTGAGATATTTGATGGGCTTGCAAACAGATAAGTTTCAATCAACGCGTGGACATAGAACTGTGAACACTCTACGCGGGTCTCTGAAACGAACAATGAAAATGGCGCATTTTTTTATTTTAGAAGAAATTATGATTTAATAAAATTATTATTATCAAGAAGACTGTTTTCTATTCGCCTTAACTCTGGATCACGACATATCTCTCTCTCTCTCTCACTCACACACTCACTCACTCACACACACTTTCTCTCTCTCTCAAACACACACACACACACACACGCACGCACGCACTCACACACAGTTACTTTTCATTATTTCAGTTCAATTACTTGTCAAAAACGTCGATTTTTTTGGATGCTTAATATAAATTATAAAATTTGAATCCCATTTACAACACTAAGAATAATAGCAGATGCTGGAAAAATTAAGTTTATTCTTTATATAAATAACATCTAATTTCCAGAAAAAATCGGCTCGAGAATATATAAAAACTGTAAAATATATTTTCTATCCGATGAAAAGTACGTTATCTCTTCGTAAGATAACTTTCATTTCTACATGCGTTATTTACGTTTTCATATATATGAAAGAATGAATTAAAAGAGAATTTAAAAAAATAGGAAAGAATCAACTAAATATTTTAGTCCTTCCTCTCTCATATAAGTCTTCTTGCACTAAATATTTGTATAATCGAAATGTTTAATGGAAAATACCTTCTATTGAAAGTTTCGGAAAACCCTGTATGTAACAGCAAATTATTGCTTAATATTAAGTAATACAATAGTAACATACAAAAGCTAAATTATTTATAGTTACATTAAAAATAAAAGTAAACTAACGTCATAAAAACTTTTGGAAATGGAAAAAAAATCCTAAGAGATAGTAGAATATTTCTTTTAGAAGATGAATTTTACGATAAGTAAAAGCTATTAACGGCTTACGTGTTGCTGCATTGTCGATATAAACGTTTAAAGTCCGATAACACTTCACTATACCATTAATATCTATTTAGGAAAATTACCACATTGCGTGCATAGAATAGCTATCATTTATAATGTGTTTTCTTTTTTACGTTAACGGCAATAATAGTTTAAGTTTAAAATATACCCTCAAGCTTTAATAATTGAATTTGATGTAATTTAATATACTTTCAGTAATATATGATGAATTGTTTTCATCAAATACACGAGTTACTTAGATTAACGGTATTGATGGATTTAGTTTAAAATATACCCTCAAACGTATTTAAATGTTTGAGAGATTAGAAATTAAGTTTTTATAACAATTCTATTACATAGATTCATGATAAATATTTCTCAATACGAACGTTTTAAGAGATTCTATATATGAATTTTTTTTTATATTGTTCAGAGAATTGCGCTTTTTAAAAGTATCCTGTAGTATCAGGATAATTATCTAAGTTTGACCGCTGATAGATTATAGATCTCAATTACCTATACGTGATTTCGAGTTTGGGCTATTAATCTAAGAGAGACGAAAACGTTCCACTTTGTAAAAGGGGATCTCGTAATTGACTTCTGTTGTTCTTTTTCTGAGTTGAATGCTATCCAGAAATTTTAAAATGTTGAGGAAAAAAAAAAGTTAAAAGAAGAACATGATTTTGCCATCTCCCAAGAACAAAAGTGTTTTTTTAATCTTTGTAAGTTACGATGCATTTATTATGAAATTTATTGAGGGGGGAGAGAAATCTATGTACACCGTCAGGAGAATCTTAAATTAAAAGTTTTAAACATATAAAAATGCGTAAACAAACTATTCTTAATGTTGTATAATGCGATAAATTTTATTAAAATATTTAGAATTAAGAACATTTTCCTACATATTTCAAATGTCTTTTTTTATTTCTTCAGTTTTCTCACATATGCATATATAATATTTTAACCCTATCCAACCTTTACATAAAATACTAAAATATGAAATATGAAATCGAAAATCGGAAATCGGAAATACGTTTTTGGCGATTTTAAATAGTTATCCAGTTAAAGAGGATAAAGGGTTTTCAACATATTAAAAATTAAAAATTTTATAAATCAATACTATATTACTTTAAAGAAAAACATTTTTCCGAGTTTTTCCTTCGTTAGTTTCGCTATGGAACTAATGTTAAATCTCAAATTTTAGCAGAAATGCTCGTTTATGTCCAAGTTACCTACTAGAACAATTTTCCCTACTCCTTTCTTTCAAGAATTCGCATAAATTTAAAGTTTCAAAGTATATTTTACATCGTTAAAAACATTCATGCTGGCAAAATGTTTCTTCAAATGAATTTGATTTGTAATAATAAGTTTATTAAAAGTATTAAATAAAATTTAATGATCTATTTCTAAAACATTTTACAATTTGGAAGCCTTGAAACTTTATTTTTCAAGCAGTTATGTGCCATAAATAATGATTTTGCATATCATTGTTACTAGTATCTATTTCTGAAAATGATTTCCTTCTATACAATAATCAGTACAAAATTTGTTAAGTTGTCTTGTCATGTTATAGTAAAGACGATATAATTAGAATTTGAGAGGCCATTTTTAGATTTTTAAGGGAAAAAAGGACAAAAAATAAATATCTAAAGTTCACTTCGATTTTTGTGCCAGAGAACGTAAATGACCGGTTTCGTTGCTGCTATTATTATTAAGCCATAGTTAGAATTTCACGTAACACATACACACACAGATATATATGTGCTTGTGCGTGTGTAGTGGGTGTTTTTTACCCTGTAAGAGTTATCTCCTCGCTTTATAATGTACAGTTGCTAGACCATAACAAGACAAAACAAAAACAAAATTTGAGTATATAAATGTAAAGTTCATTGAAAAATCAGTCTATGGCCCTCTGACACTGACACTTTGAAAAAATATTTTATACAATACCATGAAGCCACATGAGATTCAGCCAAACATTAGTGTTAAGAAAATTCCAAGTATGGGACCCAAGCAATTCAAAGTAAATTACGTAAAGTAATTACAT
>CM063505.1:7575147-7582354 GCA_032207245.1 Pardosa pseudoannulata
CGTAAAAACCTTTTTTTCCTACTTATTCACATCCGTTGTTATTAATTCTAATCTATCCAAGTCCTCTATTATTAATAAAGATGAATTAGACTAATTAATCACATATACATACATGTACATATATTCATATACCTCCCGTTATATATATGTGTAAACCATTAATTACAAAACTACTGGACAAGGAGAAAGATCAGCAGTTAGCAGTAATAAAAATGCAGTCGAGCCGACATTGACGAGAACGGCACAAGTCTAATTGAAACTTTATTCCAGAGCTGCTACAACGGACATATTTTCTACTTAACGACAGATAAAGGACAAGCCACAAAAATCACCTTCTCGAACAGAGGTGCACCCAAGAGCGAAGACAGAAAGAATTTTCCCGCCGTAAAAAAAAAAAAAAACTTACTCAGCGAATTAAGAGCAAGATCATGAAAAACGCGGAGCCATTTGCTGGGAAACGTGCTGAATAGACAGAAAGTTCACATTTTTAGGATAGAAAGCTTTGGGAAGAATTTTAAGGGGAAAGCACTCCCTTGATTAAACTATTTAAGGCACCTTCACACTATGGTCCACGTCAAGCCATCACCACCGTCTGGAGGGGCTTTGGCTTATCGTGGCCGATGGCGGCAGACGATAAAATAGCCTTGGTGGACGATGGCTTACGAGGCGGTTTTTCTCCAAAGATCAAAGGCAGCCAGATGCGCAACTTAAGTGCGCAGTAGACACTATGGACGAATCATGCGTTCATCTCATTCAATGGCCCAGCGTGTGGATGTGACCCGTGAACCATCGTTCGAGGTCACCATCAGGAAGTGGTGAACAACTGGCCATAGTGTGGAGGCCACATTAGAGGCTGGGAAAAAGATTTAATGGAATTAGAATGGAAGAGAGGAGGTTTTTAAGGAAATATTAACGTTAAATAAATTTAATATATTACTGCATACGACTTTATACACTATATAGTACAAAAATTTATATTATTAAAATTTACATAAAGTCCATTTTATTCATATAAACGTATTATTAAAATACATTATAACAATAAATGTACTCTATAGCTGTACTTATGTCAAAATAGTACAAAAAACAGTTATTTGTGTTAAGAATAAACATTACAACAGCAATGTAACTCCTAAAAGAGACTGTATGATTTATAACAGTATAATATATTCTAACGAGTTCTAAGAATATTTTGTACGATAAAATTTCATTATGCTAAAATGAGATTTGGAGAATAATTTAGTAAGCTTTCTCGGAGATTGACTCTTCCGAACTCAGTCACTTCTCCGCAAGTCGAACAAATTGCATCTATTAAATGCATTAAGTTGTCCAAATAGTCACAACAATCCTACCCCAATTAACGATAAATTTGAGTAAAACTTGTTTCTACGATCTTAAAAGACAACTTTAAATTATAAGGTCCCATTTAGATGAGAAATTGTCAATTCTGAAATGTACAAAACTGATATGCAATGTTTAGCTTGATCGATGTAATTTTCATATAAAACCAAAAACCTATTTCCTTTAAATATGTATTATTTTTTAAACATTTACCAACTTAAGCGTTTCTGTCTCTCTTATAATATATATATATATATATATATATATATATATATATATATATATATATATATATATATGCACACACCGTTTAGCCTAACAGACTAATTTATTGAAGCAAAGTAGCAACTCGCAGCTTTACAAGATCGAGAAGTTGCCTACAACCAGTGGGCATCAGCTTTTACACCCGAACAGATTATTCGAGAAATAACTAATTTACATAATAAAGAAAGATATAGAATGTTAGAGAACAAAAGGCAACAATAAATAATATTTTTAAATTAAAATTTCATACTCTGGAACAACCGCCATGGCCATCACCGAACTCACAATCTTTGGATTTGGATCTCGTGTTCTGAACATTCGGCCACTGAGCTCGTTGGAAAAGATTTTTTATACGGCTATATATATATATATATATATATATATATATATATATATATATATATATATATATATATATATATATATATATATATATATATATATATATATATATATATATATATATATATATATATATATATATATATAACATATATAGTATAACACATATTATATATATATATATATATATATATATATATATATATATATACATATATATATATATACATATATATATTATATATATATATATATGTATATACATATTTAGAATAATATGTATTGTAAATATGGGAGGAATTCAAGGATTAAGAATTTTTAAGTGCAGCTCATATAAGTTTTTAAGACATAGTATAATATAAAAATAGTACTAAATTATGAAGGATAGACAAAAAACAGTAAAAGGGATTTAGTTAAGTGTCCTGGAGGTAGTTGAGACCATCGAACTCTGCTTAAATCTAGTTTTTAAGCTTGAGCAACATTCTCGAAAACCCAGACTCTTCATAACCCAAACTTATAAATCAAGAATATACCTGAAATATGTATATAAATTATATTAAAACAGCATGAAATTCACCAAACACAATACCACATAAACACTATTACTATACAATTATATTCAAACCCACAACATTTGCTCACATCTACACACAATTAAAAAAAAACCGTACACCAGAAAAGAGTCCTCGATAAACGCGAATAAAAAAAATACAAATTTATTTAAAGATTTCATTTACATTTCTACACTGAATTAACATGAGAACTAAGTATTAACTAAGAGTGATGTATATTACAGTTTCAATTTTTATTATTAAAGACATACATGTATACACATACATAATTTCTTTTGTTTACACTTAAGTAATACGAAGATATTCTACGACATATTCAAAGGACCTGAAAATTAAATTATTTCCTCTTACACTGTTGCCACATTGTTATCATAGCAGACAGACATACTTCACTGGTTCATTAAGAAAGAATGCGGCAAACTGCAGCTAGTGCCTTTCCATCTACCTGCGTAATACTATCATAAAAACAATTGTCTCAAGAATAAATTATTAGTAAGGACAATGTGTCTTATTAATAAATATTTCACACCACTCTCATAGAGCATTCTCTGAATTTATGGACCATATTAAGAGATATATTAAAAATGCAACTTTTAATATGAGGGATATGAACAGAAAAATATATATATTTAAATAAAATTATTAGGAAGATAAACTTTAGCTACAGAGAAATTTAAAGGTTTTAGTAGGATATACGCTACTAAATATTAAACACGTTTTTAAGGTATAACATTAATAATCTAAAGCAATAAAAAAAATAAAAATGGCTGTATCGCTAGCGTAAATATCCGTCATATGTAGTAATATTTTTTCGCTTTGTTACTGATTCATTATATAGCAAAATTTTTCCTGATTACAATCCTGCCTTACTAAGAAATAATAAAAGAGTAAATCTTCATAAAAGTTTTCTGCATTTAACAAACTTTCATATGTTTTTAAATATTAACTTTAGAAGAAACGTTTCAATTACATGTTAATATCCTATCTTCCAGTTGTTTTGTTTTAGTGTCCAATTCTCAAAACTAGAACACTAGTTGGAGTTATTTTGGCTGTGAATAATTCATATTCTTATAGAAAATTTAAGTATTTTTAAGTATTTGCACACCTGTGATAGAAAAGAAAAAATTACTTTATTCAAAATCAATAGTTGGTAAAGCCTCCACGAGAGGCAATTACATCGTGAACCCTCCGAGGCATACTTTCCACAAGTCTTTGTATTACAGCTAGTGGTATTGTCTTCCACTCGGCTTGGAGTAGCACGACCTTGAAAACCAAGTAGATGTGCTTCCTTACGAATGGTATTCATTGAAACAATACTCCCGGATACCTGTTGAAACTCCTCGCGGATGAGGGCCATTGGTTGGGTGCTGTTCTACCGAATTTCTCTGGACAGCACTCGTTGGTCTCTATCTCCCAGTTTTGTTGGTCTGCCGACTCGGGGAACATTAAGACAATCACCGCTCACCTTCCACTTCTTAATCACATAGGCCACTGTCGATTTTGTGTACTTAAGATCGCTAGATATGTCCGTTAAGGATCGGCCAAATTTGTGATACCCGATAATTATACCTTTCTCGAAACCAGAGAACTCGGAACTGAACAGCATCTTGCATGCGACTAATGCCGATGCTATTTCCTACACGATGTATACCGGTGGAGCCCGTGAGATACCTCAGGACCGAAGAAATCGTCATTTGCATAGGTGTCCAAATACTTATTGATAGACAGTGTACAATAATAATACTTAATAATAATTTTATTATTCAGTTTAACATTATTATTAATAAATATAATGTTAAGTATTAACGTTATATTTATTAATTAACGTTATATTTATTATATATAACATTACCGTATTATTAATATTTCATTATTCTTGAATTCTAGGAAATTAATACCAAGCTGTAAGAAATGAATGTCTACATAATAATTTTACACATAATCAATTATTATAGTTTATTTAATTTTGGTTGATTTTATACATGAAGAAATATTAACTATATTAACCCCTTAAAGCATTTTCCCGTGTCTGACACGGGCAAAATTAAAATAAAAATGCAATCACATTATTTACACTTTGTTTGAGTAACAATTTTTTTTTATAACTTTTAACTCTTTTTCCACTGTTGTCACCCCCTCAATAAATAACACAGGCCTGCGATGAAAAAAATACAAGGGATGTGACATTTAAACTTAACGTATTTTTTAGTACTGATTTTGAAAAGAATCATTAAAAATGTCTATCACGTCACATTTTTTTGAAAAATTGAATTTTATGTGGTTTTTTATGAATATTTCTCACGTATTTTGCTTTCATACTTTCCTTCGTGTTTTGACATTTTACCATGATGAAACCCTCAAAATTACCCTTCTGTGATAAACTACAACAGCGCAGTTAGTATTTTAGGGCTTTTAAAGCTTCAATGTTACTACCCCCCTGCACATAAAATTAGGTGTTATGAAGCAGTATGTTAAGGCTTTTCCAAAAGATGGTGAATACTTAAAATATATGTGTAAAAAGTTTCCTGGATTTTCTGAAGCCAAATTGAAAGAGGGAGTCTTCGTAGGACCAGACATCCGAAAACTTATTAGGAATAACAAATTTGAGACAACTATGACATTAAAGGAAGGAGAAGCTTGGGTTGCCTTCAAAGATGTTGTGGAAAAATTTCTGGGCAATCACAAAAATCCTAAATTTAGTAGAATTGTTGGCAAAGTGATAGACAAATTTCAAGTGTTGGGCTGCTCCATGTGTGTAAAATTGCATTTCCTCCAATCGCATTTGGACTTTTTTCCTAAAAATTTAGGATCCGTCAGCGAAAAACAGGGAGAAGGCTCCACCAAGACATGAAAGATATGGAGAGAAAATATCAAGGTAGGTGGAATAAATATGCTTGCCGACTATTGTTGGATGTTAGCAAGAGATGAATATAAGATTGAACATAAAAGAAGAATGCCAAAAAGAAATTTTAACTGAAAAAAATGTACGTAACTAAATTTAAATGTCTTTGTTTCGTATTGAGTTTCAAATATATTTCTCACTTACATTTATTATATATAAACCTTAATAAAACTTAAAAACAGGTAGTTGGGGGTTTTTCTAGGACTGTTTTTTCTTAAAATTAATGTAAAAAATTTAATAACGAGGGAATTTTTTGTCTTGCCCTGGTGCAGCTCATGCGTTCTGGTTGCGATGGCTTTCATTCTTTATATACAAAATATATACATTTTTAATTTTAATTGTTGTTTAAAAATTAATATGCCTAATCATAAACAGATTAAATAAACTCACATGAATAGATAAAACCCACTGTTGCCAGTCAGTACAAGCTAACAGTTCGAGAGCATTTTTTCCATATAGGATATTACCAGTAATATGTACATCAATTTTACAAAAAATCCTGACGTGATGGAAAAAAATGGAGGTCATTTTCGAAATCAGCATACCAAATAACTTAAAAACAAGAAAAAACGTCTCTTGTATTTTTCAAAAATTTCAATTTCGCAGGCCTGTGTAATTTATTCTATACCTATATATTTTTTTCAGTCATAAAATGTATAATTTTTTATCAGTTTTTCCGAAAACAATTCGTGCTTTAAGGGGTTAACTCTAAATCTGTATCGTGTATAGTAGAATCGAAAGAATTTATTGTTGTGTATATTTAACCCGTACACAGCCATTTCTATTTAGTCACTTTACTCCTGGTTGATTTTATCTAATGTTAGACATTATGTAACAGTTTTGAAAATGTTATTGATTATTCCCAAAGTGTGTAAACAATTTTAACGGAAATGGTCTTTTATTGGTTTCATCGAATTGTTTAGTTTATTAATACTTTTATGCAGACTATTTTACTGTATTTTTTCATTTAGATGTTATTTATTGAGATCCGGTTAATACTGGATTTGAAACAAATAACAAATGTTTATGCAACTGCAAAAGTGTAGAATGCAGAACAATAACTATGTTAACTTTTCTACTCTTCGCAAAGCTTTAAATCTGTAAAATGGATATATGTTTTTTTTGTGTGTAAGTTATAAATTAAAGAATTAATTATAAAAAAAGGAAGAGCGGATTCTTTGTGAAGCGTAAGAATATCTCCGGGGGGGGAGTTACATTAGTTAAGGATAAGGTTCCAGATGAGAACAGGTAAATCTTGACTTGTGCCCTCCTGTCGCAAAGAGCCTGTTGTTAAAAACAGGATGACTAATGTGTCATGCGACATTCAAATAAAAAAATCAAATACTAAAAATATATATGTTTCTTTATTTTTTTCTGTTGCTCTGCGCCTGATATTATATGTGTGTGTGCATGTATATATATATATATATATATATATATATATATATATATATCGTGATCCAGTGTTAAGGCACAGCCATCTATATAGAAGGCCTGCTCGCTCAAAAAAATGGCGGCGGCCGAAGGCGGTTTCCCTCCTATAATCCTCAAGTAAATTGTGTTATGCCTTTTAGTACTTATCAAAATATTTTTTCAAAAAATAAACTAAGGATATTCAATTATTTCATTAACTTGAATATTTATTAGTAGAAAATTATTTTGCTATAGATTTTATTTGTGTGTCAATTTATATTTAAATTTTAGTTACCAAAATAACTTCATACACTACACGAGAACAGATACGATACATAGATAAAATTTTAAGCAAAGAAATTACATTTGCAAA
>CM063505.1:7582454-7619954 GCA_032207245.1 Pardosa pseudoannulata
ACCAATATATATATATATATGTAATCCATTTTTTATATAACTCCTTTACAAGGAGAAAGTTCAACAGCTATAAGTAATGAGAATGCAGTCGGGCTTCATATTTAAGAGAACTCAGAAGTCTCATTTTAAAACTTTATTTCAGAGCGGCAACACGACACATCTCTCCTTCTCAGAAAATTACAATCAAAAGCCACAGAGTTCACTTTGTTCAGACACAAGTACTCAAGAGCACTTACAACAAGAATTTTCCCACAACAAAACACGAACACATGTTCCGCGAACACCTGCGAAACTGCTGCATAGACAGAAAGTTTACAGTTTTATGACAGAAAGGAATGTTAAGTGGAAAATACTTCATTGACCAAACCATTTAGAGGCTGATAAAAAATATCTAGATGAATTAAAATAGGAGAGAGGAGGTTTTTGAAGAAATATTAAAGTTAACTAATTTTGATATATTACAGATCCCCCCCGAAAAAAGAGAAAATCGTCTCGCTGATGGGTGACATTTTCACAACTTAAAATAGTACAAATATATGATTATCAAAATTTTTTACAAGAAATTGTAACATTAAATGAATAAATTTAGTGTAGAAGAGTCAGAACTGTTCTTCTAGTGTGTCAGAATTGGAGACATCAGGGTTACAGAGTCAGAAGCTTGGTCTGTAACTCATCATAAGTAATTCCACACCATCACATCAAAATTTAAATCTATCAAGTTATACCGTTTCTCTGACTCTCCTGCACCATCACAAAATCTTTACAGAATCAATCTATAAACAACTAAATAATGAAAAGATAATATGCAATGAATATAAACAGAAACATAATAATACACGCAAATGAAGGTTTACAGTAAACAAGTATTTAAGAAAGTTTATCATTATGAAATTCAATATTTTTCCTAAGCAAAACTTAACTCAAACTGTTCAAATTATGCTTTATTAAAATTTTACTGAAATAAACTTTGGAGAAGGAAAATGGCTGTCCTCTGTGGTGACCAACGTGAAAAATTGTTAGTGACCCCGAGGGTGCTCACACAAAACGACAAAAGGTTCATCCCTCTGTGGGAGGCGACTACCTATTGTTTTTGTGACAGGGCTCTCCGACATTATATTTGTGAACAACATTTTGAAACCTTTTATTTCTTTTTTTCTCTACCAAAGATCAGAGGTATGCGGGTAACAATTTCCCACATCTTGATCAGCTACAAACTTTACTCATCTTCAGTGTGGAAAACAGAAACACAATAATCAGATTGAACTTCAAAATATCTCGGAGAGTGGAAGGGGCTTGCCTCGAAGGCGATGACGGAATGACCGTTCATGACCTAGAGGAAGCTGAAGAGCAAAACGACAAAGGACTCGCTTAAGCTATCCCTTGACTTTGCAGAGGGTCTCTCCAGAGTTAAATATTAGAAAAAAATTAATTCCACACTGAAAATCAAACTGAACTACTCTTCGAAACATTGTTCATTTGTAAGTTTTAACTATCCAGTATTTAATTCACATTATGAATTTAGACGTAAAACTGCATTATCTCTTAACTTTCAATCCAATTTTCATACTTAAAATGAAAACATTACCTACTCTATGACAATTCTCCTAATTAATCAAATTAGATATTCCTTGTATTGTAAACATTCACTTACTATTTTTGAAATAACGCACCATGAATTCAAAGAATAAAAACACATTTATAGTTATTATGAGAAACTACGAATATAAAACTGTAAAAATATAACATACTTGAACACTTTAAATCAAATAATTATTTAGATTCACTGCAATTAGAAAAAAGCAAAACTCAAAAACGATGAATTACAAATTCGCTAAATATAAAAAGTGAATACTATAATAAAATATAAAAAACACAGATATCTAGAATCGTCAAGTTCGTAATCATCAGAACAGTCCTTCAAATCAAACCCGTAATCCCAAAACACAATCAACAAAAGTAACAAAACAACAATTCAACTCACGAGTGTCGACACATCTGTTTACTACTGTATAAATCCCGTTCACAATTGTACAGTCAAAACAACTCTTACATTTTGCGTCCCTACATCACATGAAAGCATTTTAAAAACTCCTGTACTTCAGGTCGAACCGAAACTGCCACGTCATAATTTAGAGGTCCACTTAAAATTTTCAATGTTCAAGTGCTTTTCCGCTTCCCAATGTCTCTATTGACCAAGGTCACAGACACTCCATTCGTTGGACTGAAAGTTTTCATCCTCGCGTGCTATCGAATTTTAATAACTGCATTTCCATCGTTCTTGGTATTATTTATTTTCTCTGTCTTGGGATAATTTTGATTACAAATTGGAATTTTAGTTTTTCTAACATTTAATTTAAAATTTTCTGCAGGATTAAAATGTCTTAGTCTAGTTGAATGTACTATTTCACTTTCTTGTTTAGTAAGAAGATTGGGTTTGTTAATCTCAAAATTTACACTTGAAAGTCGCTTTAGAATTACAAAGGGTCCCGTAAACACTGGATTCAGCTTTGGAGTGTTTGGATATGAGAAACTTTCTAGTATTACTTTATCACCTACTTTAAATTTAGATTCTTTGAAATGGGTGTCATATCTTTCTTTATTTATTTCATGATTTCTTATAGTCCTCTGTCTAGCAATTTTCCTAGCTTCTTCGATTGGAGGATACATTTCCTGATTGTCAATTAAGGTTTGATATGGTAATTTTCCATGCATTAAATAAGAAGGGGGAAATTTTGTTACAGTGTGAGGGGTGTCATTATAGTCCTCAGTTACTTCACGTAATAATTTGGTCCACGAAATGTTACCATGATATGAATTTAATTTACATTTAAGTCTAGTTATCAAGGTCTGATTTACTCGTTCATTTTTACCATTCGTTTGCGGCCTATGGGATGTAGTTAGAAGCTGTTTAATATTATTATTACTCAAAAAGTGTTTGAATTTGGATGATGTAAAAGCAGCATTCCTATCGCTCAAAATTTTCTTAGGCATTTGATGTCGAAAAATTTGTCTTAAACAGTTAATATAAGTATCGGTGTTAACGTTCTTTGAGGCGAAAGTCCAAATAAACCTAGTGGCATGGTCAATAACAATGTGCAGATATTTTTTTGTTGAATTATAATAGTTTAAACCACCAACAGTGTCTATGGCAAGAATTTCAAAAGGATCACTTGTAGGAGGTAACATTTGTAAAAGGCCGAATCTGGGTTGTCTTGGTTTCTTATTTAATTGGCATACTTCACAATGCTTCACAAAGTTGCTTACATCTTTGGTTAAACCTATCCAATAATATTGTGGAGATATTAAATTTAGCATTGCAGAGACTCCTAGGTGTCCATAATCATTATGAGCTTTTTTCAATAGTTTTAATCTTAAAGAGAAAGGTACTACAATTTTGATTAAACCTTGTTTCTTAACTGTCCAAATATTATTTAATTTTCTATAGTTTACACCGCAAACGTTATCTAAATTTTGATGTTGCTCTATCTCTTTCGGCGTTAAAAGTGGTTCGCGTACAGTCATATGGTAGGAGATCGGGTTTCTAGTTAGCATATCTGCTTCATAATTTGTTGAACCTTTTTTGAATTTTATATCAAACGAGTACATTGATAACTTCAAACTCCAACGGAACAATCTACCTGTCGGATTTTTGATATTTTTTAGCCAAACGAGAGATGCGTGATCCGTGTAAATTGTGAAATGAGTCCCGTGTAAGTAACAATAAAATTTATCAACTGCATCAATTATAGCTAAGCATTCTAGTTCTGTTATAGCATAATTTAATTCATAAGGTCTAAGTTTTCTAGAATGATATGCAATGGGATGTAGCGATCCATCAGGATGTAATTGTTTTATAACTGAACCAATCGCTTGACCTGACGCATCCACAAATATATGACATGGGTAATTAGGATTATAAATCGTTAAAATGGGTTTAGAAATAAGAGCATCTTTTAAATATTGAAAAGCTTTTTGGCATTCTTCATTCCATTCAAATTTTACTTCTTTCTTTAATAATTTATTTAGCGGTGCGCGTAGTTTTGCATAATTTGGAATAAATTTATTATAAACATTTACGCTTCCCAAAAATCTCTGTAAGTCTTTGACATTTCTAGGTGGTTGAAGTTTTTTGATTACCTGTATGTTTGCATCACTGGGAGAGTATTTACCTTTTTCTACTTCATATCCTAAAAACTTAATTTTTCTTTGCGCGAATTGACACTTTGAGAATTTTAATTTTATGTTTTCTTTTTCACAGATAGAGAATATAGTCTTTAAGTGTTCTATATGTTCCTCAAAAGAGTTCGAAAAAATAATTATGTCATCGAAATAGTTCAGCGCGAATTTAATTTGATACTTATTTAAAATTTGTCTTAAAGTCCTTTGAAAAATAGCCGGAGCATTCCGGTATCCAAAAGGCAATCTATTCCATTCATATAATCCAAAATTAGACGTGAATGCTAATTTTTCGGTGTCTCTCTCATCTAATTTGATGTGCCAATAGCCACTTGCTAAATCAAGGGTCGAAAATATTTCAGCTTGTGTCAAAGAATCAATAATATTTGCAAAAAGGGGAATAGGCTCGGAATCATGTTTACTAATGGCATTCACCTTCCGATAATCTACACAAAGTCTAGATTTAGAATTTTCATCTCTTTTGTAAGCTAGAGTAATTGGTGAAGCATAAGGACTATGAGAAGGCTTTATTATATTTTTTTCCAGGAGTTCCTTTATTTGTTTTTCGATCTCTAAGTTATCTTTTGGAGACGCTCTGTAGGGTCTAAGCGCTATTGGTAACTCCGAATTTAGTATTATTCTAGGGGCTTCCATGCGGATGCATCCGACATCATATTTATTTTTTGCAAATATTTTACTATACTCATTTAATAAATTATGTAATTCAAAATTTTCATGGTTAATCAATAGATCATCACATTTAAAACTATTATTAGAATTAGTACAAGAATTAACAATATTAGCATCATGAGAATACACAATATCATTTTCATCATCATCATAAGTTAAAAATATGTAACTACTATAAAATTTTTCTGCGGGTAAAGTTTTACTAATATTTACATTATTTTGGTACACACAAAAATCATCAAAATTTAAATTTAAGTTAAACAATTGTACACTGTCGCTGTTTAAAATGCAATAATTAAGAGGAGAATCAATAACGAAAAATGAGATATTATTACAAATTTTACCAATTTTAGAGTCTATGTTAATAATTTTAGAAGGCTTAATCTTACCTGCTATTGTGTTTATCGTAATTTTGTTTACATTTTCATTTAAATCAATATTATAGTAATCAAGTTTGTCGAAATTCTTTTTGGCATGATATTAATGCTTGAACCTGTGTCTAATAATACACTCACATTTTTCCCATTGACAACCATCTCAGTTGAGAACAAATGGCCAATCGTTGAATTTTCTCAGATGTGATTATTCACGTAGGGCTGGCGATTTCCTCCACCTCTGTTTTGACGAAAGTTGCCCCGGCCATATCTGTATGAGTTAGGCATATCTTGTCCAGCATGTCGAATCGGCTCTCTCGGCATCTCTCCCCGCTGCGGAAAAGGCTTTACCACACGCTGCGCTAATCTCAGCCATTCCGTAGTAGAAGAAATGTCTCTCATGAGAAATAATTCTTTCTTTCTTTCTGGTAAACCATCAGTGAGTCCGTCTATTAAATTTGTTGTTGACAATTCGAGTCGTTTTCCGATAGTTAGCTTTTTATTGAAGTAGTCCCTCAAATCTTTGCAGTGAATAAATTTAAGGTCAGTAAAGTCGGATAAAGTACTTGACTCCTTCTCAGCAAACAGCTCGATAAACTTTAATTTTATCTGGTCCCAATCAGTAAATTCGATGACCTCTTCTATGAAAACATCAAGGGCCGATCCCTCAAGATAGTCCGAAATAATATTCACACGATCTTCATTCGTTAAATCTGCTGTTTTTTTCTCGAAATACTTAAGCCAATTTTGTACATTCACTGGTCCATTAGGATCAAATTTCCGTAAAGTCCACATTGTACTATTAGTCATCAAACTATTCATCATTGAAGTTTCCTTCGGCTGATCAATCACCGTTTTATCCTCAAAAATCTCCGCCGATGTGTCGTTATCCGTCATCGTTGCACCGTAATCCTAAAACATTATCCACAGATGTAAAAAACAAAGTTCGCAAAAGTTCACAAAGTAAATTCCATCAAGAAAAAGTTCTCTGCCATAGTAATGGACTTGAAATCCATTGGGTTTTCAGCGCAAATAAAATCCTGCCGGCTTAAAATGTAATCCATTTTTTATAAAACTCCTTCACAAGGAGAAAGTTCAACAGCTATAAGTAATGAGAATGCAGTCGGGCTTCATATTCAAGAGAACTCAGAAGTCTAACTTAAAACTTTATTTCAGAGCGGCAACACGACACATCTCTCCTTCTCAGAAAATTACAATCAAAAGCCACAGAGTTCACTCTGTTCAGACACAAGTGCACCCCAAGAGCGCTGACAACAAGAAATTTTTCCCACAACAAAACAACTTACTAAGCGAATTAAATGCACTATCAGCAAAACACGAACACATGTTCCGCCAACACCTGCGAAACTGCTGCATAGACAGAAAGTTTACAGTTTTATGACAGAAAGGAATGTTAAGTGGAAAATACTTCATTGACCAAACCATTTAGAGGCTGGGAAAGAGATTTGGAAGAATTAAAATTGGAGAGAGGAGGCTTTTGAAGAAATATTAAAGTTAAATAATTTTGATATATTACATATATATATATATATATATATATATATATATATATATATATATAAATAAGACATTTCTAAATTCTCGGGAAATACTGTTTATAATATTGTATTTTATTCACAGTTTATTTTTAATTTAATAACTCAAAAAATTTTAGATGTACATTTTTCAAAATTAGTTTTTATCAAATAGATTTATTTTATATTAATTTTTATTTATGTTTAAAAACTTTGTAGAGCATTTACTGAACATGTCTGGTTCATAATCATTAAAGTATGTTCCTCAGGAAATAGGGTTAATGCCGTTATGCCATGTAATTCAAGTAGGTCCTTATATAAAGTTACTTTGGTATTTAGTAAGTCCTTAAAAGGTTCTTAAATTTTCTTCTGGAAAAAGTGTGGGAACTCTGAGTACAATCCTTATGAGGCTTAAAAGAGCCCTTATTAGGGCTAAGTACGGGCCTTATGAGGCTTAAAAGAGCCCTTTTTAGGGCTAAGTAGGGCCTTATGAGGCTTAAAAAGCCCTTTTCAGGGCTAATTATAATCCTTATGAGGCTTAAAAGAGCCCTTTTCAGGGCTAAGTACGGGCCTTATGAGGCTTAAAAGAGCCCTTTTCAGGGCTAAGTACGGGCCTTATGAGGCTTAAAAGAGCCCTTTTCAGGGCTAAGTACGAGCCTTATGAGGCTTAAAAGAGCCCTTTTCAGGGCTAAGTACGGGCCTTATGAGGCTTAAAAGAGCCCTTTTTAGGGCTAAGTACGGGCCTTATGAGGCTTAAAAGAGCCCTTTTTAGGGCTAAGTACAGTCCTTATGAAGCTCAGAAGAGCCCTTTTTAGGGCTAAGTACCAGGGTTCCCACGGTCCTTAAAAGTCCTTAAGAACTCGTTAACTTTTGCTTTCATTTTTAAGAGCCCTTAAAACTACTTAATTTTCATGAAAGGTTTTTAAAACTCCTTAATTTTTAAATTGGAATGCAATCAATTTTTTTCCATGGAAGATATAAAAGAAAAAGTAGCTTAATTACAAAACTTTGAAAATGAATTTATTTATGTATTTGTACTTGCCTAATGGAAATTTCTTTGTAAATAGTAAATAAATATTTGTTAATATTCCTAATATTCTTTTATATCTTCTAGCCAAAAATGAAGTATTAATAATAAAGAAAACCCTTAAATACATATATTGTCAGTATATTATTGTAATAATTCAAAATTCCTTTCTTTGATATCCTTAAAAATTTAAGAAAATACTTTAAGTTTATTGGTACTTTTTATGGTCATGAGCTAGAAAACTAATTTCACAAATAAATAATCTTTTGCATACTGAAAATGTTTAAAGCATAAAGTCAGCTGCCCTTTCCTAATGGCTAACAATCATGCAGATTTTAATTAAACGAAGCATGGAAGGTGGGAAGAGGGGTTTGTAGATATTTCAGTTACGGAATTTTAATTTTCCTTGCATTGAATATAATACTAAAGTCTAAAACATTCTTTTTTCCCAGTGAACATCGGGTATAATCAACTAGTATATACATACATACATGCATATATATATATATATATATATATATATATATATATATATATATATATATATATATATATATCAGTCATTTGTAAATCCTCGGAAAGTACTGTTTATAATATTGTATTTTATTCACAATTTATTTTAACTTTGATCACTCAAAATATTTTAGATGTACATTTTTCAAAATTAATTTTTATCAAATAGATTAATTTTATATTAATTTATATTTATTTTTAAAAACTTTGTAGGGCATTTATTGAACATGTCTTGCCTGGTTCATAATCATTAAAGTATGCTCTCAGGAAATAAGGTTTATGTCGTTATTCCATGTATTTTCAGTAGGTCCTTATTAAAACTTACTTTGGTCCTTAGTAAGTCCTTAAAAGGTTCTTAATTTTTCTGCTGGAAAAAGTGTGGGAACTCTGTGTACAGTCCTTATGAGGCTTAAAAGAGCCCTTTTTAGGGCTACGTACAGTCCTTATGAGGCTTAAAACAGCCCTTTTTAGGGCTAAGTACAATCCTTATGAGGCTTAAAAGAGCCCTTTTTAGGGCTAAGTACAGGCCTTATGAGGCTTAAAAGAGCCCTTTTCAGGGCTAAGTACGGGCCTTATGAGGCTTAAAAGAGCCCTTTTTAGGGCTAAAGTACGTCTTTCTTCCTGATTCGACCCCTTGATTGGGGAAGATGACTTGGAGAAGGCGTACTTGCTGAAAAAGGAAATAGGCCTCCAGGGGAACCCGCCTTTTTCAGCGTTTTATATTTTAAAGGGGTAACGAGTCCAATGCACTCTACCTCCGGGGTGGACTTGGAAATGAGTGCCTTAGTTTTATGGATTAATAACTAGATTTTTCCACTTGTTTCTTTTGTTTTACGTTTTGTTTTTATTTACTTCAATTTTCAATCTTTTACACTTGACTTATTTGTAACGATCCATGATTTCATTACCTCTGCAAACGTTTTCAGATTGTGAAACTCGGAAGTTCTTATTTTAAAGTTAACTTGAATTTGTGGGACTTAAAAACGAGGTTGTGTTATATGACTTTTCTCATTGTATCTGAATGAAACATTATTCGAGAGAGCTTCATACACATTTCTTATATAATGATAAGATTTATTAATATATTTGTTTTTCAGAGAAATCAACCGTTTCCATCGGTACCAAGGATGCGTTATGTAGTATGTAGTAGAGTAAGCAGAGGAATTTCGCATCAGTACATTTCTTAATTATATGTATAGTCACAGTGTTGCTATTCAACGCGAATATATAAATTTATTACTTCAGTTATGTATTTCTAGTAAAATATATTCATCAATGATCTGCAATTTTACTTGAGAACATGTAAAATCCAGACCGAAAGCTGAGTGCGAAGCAGCTAACGTTTTGCCCGACTCGTGTAGTATAGAAAATAGTAGAATTTATCTTTCTCGCGCTGTGATGATATTTAATAAATAAATAAATAAATATATACATATATATATGTATGTAAAAAAATTACTCAGAATTATTTAATATATAGTTGTTTTAAGAAAATTAAAATTCTGTTGAATCTATAAAACAACTTATAATTTTATAATCTTCTCTGCTTTATATAACTCATCTTGATTCACAAAGAAATTAATGTTTTATAGTTGTGTTTTAATATTATTAAAATTTTCTTTTTAAGCATCTACTTTCAGCATTGTAATTTCACTTCATGTACTTTTCTTAATGCATCAGGATTTTTCTTAGCTGAAGATTTTCTTAACTGAAGAAAGAAGAGAAGAAAAAACTGAAGATTTTAGAAATTGTAATGCGGCACATATACATAGCTCATAAATTGGGTACATAAATTATATCCCATTTGTCTATATATATAACAATTTCAAATTTATTTTGGATGCGTTCAAATGTGTTTTACTCTGTTATGTTAGAACATAGTAATTGATTATACTGTTATAATTAAAATATAAGAGAAGTTTGCTAGGTATTGCTTCGTTGAATTGTTGAAATAATTTTTTTTGAAGTTTTTTCTAAGTTTTTTGTGGGAACAAGAGTAATTGCTAACTTTTATGCACTTTTTAATTCATTTTTCCCACTTTTTGTATTCTGCATCAATTTCTATGTAAACATTTATCCTTTTGAAGTTTATCAATTTTTAGCTTGATGATATAAATATAGCTTTTGAGAAGATAGGGAATTGAGAAGTGCATTTCTTATGCTTAATTTAGGTATTTTACGTATGATATTTAACTAATAGACATTCCATTTAATTATTTCAGACTCACCGTACAGAACAGATAACAGTCGTGAACGGATTTCACGGGTGCGAATCCCGCTGCTTGCATGAATGTCCGAATCGGCTTTAATAAAATTCACATTTAAGCCATGATTTTGGTAATAATAAATGAATATATTTGAGATACTAAAACTTCCTAATGGCCCGTAAATCTTAATATAGGTATTTCTAAAAATACTTCATTAATACTTACTAACATCCTTTGAGTTTTATTCTAGAAATAATAGCAAAAATTTAATTATAATGTGTAGGAATAAATTGATATTTTTAAAATAGTACAAAAAAGTAAAGTGCATTTATTATTAAAGTATTTGTAGAAATACCTATGTTATGTTTACCTATTATTTACAGTTGATTTCCCTCAGAATGCAAATTTTTAATGTGGCCTGCAAGATTTCTCAGAAAATAGTTCATATTTTTGAGTAAAATTTTAAGCATTTGAATATAACGTTTTCTTGTAATTGAAATAAAATTATTGCTATGAGTGTAATATTGGTTATTTAAAACAGGAGATAAATGTCGGTTTTATTTTTTTTAAAAAAGGGTAGAATTATTAACATTTTAAAATATAAAATATACTTTAACTTAAGGTTTCTTTTTAGTTATATTAAATTTTAGAGAAATTTTCGTCATTAAAAACTTACAATGTAACATTTGTATGGAAAATATTTCTTGTTTACATGAACTCAAAGTTTTTAAGACCATAAAAAGTAAATTGAAAATATACTTTTAAATTTTTTTATTATTTTTACTAGAAAGTTTGCCTGTGTTTTGTTACTGTGAACTTAATATATTAAACAAAGATTATTTTTTCGTGCATAATTCTCTAAATTTGTCGCAGTGATGTTCGAGTCATTGGCATATTTATATATTTCTATTATAAGCGTATTATAACAATATTCAGATTTTATTCTTCAGTTTCCATTAAACTTGAGTTGTACATCAATAACATGTGAAAGCGTGTGCAAAATAAGAGTGAGAAAATTTGACAATAGCTTCGAAGAACTTCTGCTTATTAAACGTTCCGGACTACCTGAAAGCTGATCAACCATTGTCTAATTCTCCGAAATGATCAAGGATCAAGCTTCGTTTTCGCCTCATGCAAAATTTTTATATATTTTTTTCTGAATCATGTCTGAACGAGTATGGATGATCGTAGCCGTTCGGAATCGGTTTCAAACAGAGGATAATGGTCTCATAAGCCAATAATAACGCAGGAAAGCAGTAAATCGTAGCCGCTCCAAAACAAACCAAAAAAATTTCCCACGAAATTTTTTTTTCAGTACTGTTCGCAATCAACTTCAGTTATGACTAAAAACCAAAATGATCAGTCCATTTCTATACCACACGATTTTGATAAATTTCTATGTTAGACCAATACAAAAGCAAATATGCAGAAATTAGAGTGTAGAGCTTTCTGAATTGTCATTAAGGCTATTTTATCTATTCTATTTTACACAATCCTTTCAAGGGTTCTTTTTTCTCATATCTCCATCCTTTCCGCCCTCCACAGCCTCTAATCCCGGATTTTTTCTCTATCCAACGTTCTTTTTATATCCCTGTCTTTCTACCAATTTCGTAGAAAATAAAAAAATGTTAAACATAGTATAAAATTATTTTCTATGCAGTTCAATTCTAATGTGCTAAAAATATGCAATGCTACAACTGCTAATATCGCGGAAAATGTGTGGAGGAGTACACGGTTTATAAAGTTGTCCAATTAGCTAGATTTTTCAATAACGTGATCCGCTTTGATCCCGATAGTATCAGATAATCAAAGCTCAATTATATTTTGTTTCGGCTGAAATATAATTTCCTTGTCATACATTTGCTTTGGTAGAAAACGTATATTGACGATAATGCTTCTTTCCATCTTTTGACACCAATAACATATTTTGAGGTACTCTGTACAATTACAGCCTACTATATGAAAAATCTTTTTTGTTATACTAACTTGTCACATGCTAGGGTGGACAGAAGATGTATTAATATCGAATATGTTCATTTGGCGGTATCAAGGATTTTTGTCTAAAGTTAGTTACTCTATGATTTATTGGGTAAATTTGTATAAAATAAACATACAAATAAAAACTGTTCTTAATATCAATAAATAAAAAAATAACAAAATATATGTTTACATGCTAGCGATTAAATCTGCATCGAATTTTTGTCTTATATTAAATTTGCTCAAACTTCTTTTGTATTAAAATATAAGATTAACCCTAAATTACATTACTTTATTAATACTGTACGTTGATTACCAACGTTAATAGATCTTATTACGTGGTAGCCCTATTACGTGGTAGAATAGGAAGCAGATGTTTTGACAAGAACAGTGCTAATTTTGGTGTTATTAATAAATGTTGTCCAAAATTAAGGAAATTTGTGACAAACCACATGGTTTTGTATGAAACAAAAACACACATTTCTATTGACAACCTTATGAATATAAAGGTATATTTAAAAGTGATATGTTTTTATTTGCCCATGCAAGTTACTGTAATTTGTACTTTTTGTTGTTAGAATATTATTGATAAACATTTCACTGTAACGTAAAAACTAACCAAGAATTAAATTTAAAATGCTATAATTTGCGTCACATAGAAATGAAAGTTAATCACGTTGTATCTAAATTTCCAGGTCAAATCGAATTGATACTATGCAGACGTTGTTTAAATAATATAAAATAAGAAATGAATATATGAAGTGTTTAAAGGAATGCCGTCAGAATGATAAAAAAATATCATTTTCACCTATTTATTATGTGATAAATTAAAGTTTTTAATCTTCTGCTTTTAACCAAGTAAAACTGCGCTTAAAGCAATTATATGGGATTAACAGAATGAAGTCACATTGCTAGAAATTGCTCCTTTTACTTAATTAGGATGCGATAAATTGAAAAGTTAATCGCTTGCGTTTAACAGCGGTACATAATGTTTGAAATAATGACATGAAGCGCTCGATTTAAAAAAGAAAACCCTCAAAAATTTCCTAGGGATATACCTAGTAATTTCCCAAATTTTCATGGTGATAGAATGTATGGATTTTGAATCTATCGAGTACAGACAGTCAAACATTCATTTTTAAATAGAGATTAATTATAAATTTCTAAACATTAGTTCATATATATAGGTCGTCTTATACATTTTCCCGGTCAATTGTTGCATGAAATATTGTATGGCACTTCATAGTAATCATTATTGAAAATTACTAATATTAGGATCTACGTAAGTCGGCACTAGAGTCCCCACACAAACAGATTTATTTAGAGAACAAAATAAAATTCCAATACTCAACCTACGCAGGAAAGCAACGTTAGTTTATTTTGGTATGGAGCTCTCCGGTCTACTATTTTGTTATATAAGGACTACTAACCGGGACTTACTGCTTAAAGCCGATTCCGAACGGATACGATCATCTGTACCAATAGTGGGATTTGAAATTGCGAACTTCGGTACAGAACAACAGCGCTCTAGCATGGAGTCATCGTTCGACGGAATGCACGAATAAAAGTTCAAAAATATTTTGTGTCTGTAAAGATAATTAGAAAAGGTTATTTTATATAAATTACATTCATATAATATTTATATTGATTAATATTTAATAGTTACAATTCTATTTATATTATACATATATATATATACACATATATAAATACACATATATATATATATATATATATATACACACATATATACACACATATATATATATACATATATACAAACACACGCACACCCACACACACACATATATATATACACATATACACACATATACACACACACACACACACACACATATATATATATATATATATATATATATATATATATATATATATATATATAACATATATACACGCACACATATATATATATACATATATATACACACATATATATACATATACACACACATATATACACATATACACACACATATATATATACACATATACACACATATATACACATATACACATACATATATATATACACATATATATACACACACACATATATATATACACATATATACACACACATATATATGCTCATATATATACATACATATATATGCTCATATATACACACACACATATATATACACACACACATATATATATACACACACATATATATATACACTCACACATATATACACACACACACATATATATATATATACACATATACACACACATATATATATATACACATATACACACATATATATATACACATATACACACCTATATATATACACATATACACACACATATATACACATATACACACACATATATACACATATACACACAGACATATATATATATATATATATATATATATATATATATATATATATATATATATATATATATATATTGATATTTATTTTTACTAAATAAATTAAGATATGTGAAAAAATGAGGGACAATAAATTGTGTAAGAGTCTTTGAATATAAGTATGTTACATGAATAAACTCTAGTATCAAACTTTATATAGTTTTATAAGAAAATATTTAATCAAGTATTTTGCAAATTAAAACTACTTTTATATTTTATTAGTTTTGATAACTTGTTAAATATTAATTTATTTTTTCTAAACTGTTTGTTTTAACTTCTAATTTATATGATATTTTATATATTTAAGTGAATCGGAAAAAAGGTAATAAAATTTTATTGTTACAAAAAAGCGTTGAAGTATAAGTAAATATCAGACTATATATAAAATATTTATTACTTTATTTTCTCAAAGTTGCATGATAAAGAATTTTATCTCGAGAGAAAAGTACTTTCATTAATCTATATTTGAAAATGTTACCTTGAAAGTTAAATTAATGAAATCCATAACCCTTTCTCCTCAACGCTTCCCAATCAATGCACTTCTTCGGGGCATTTTGTTGTGCGTAGGAACAAATAGAAAATTTAGCGTGGAGACCAAATGCAAGAACATATAAGCTCTCTAGAATAACCTCTGGGTGTTTCTAAATGAGGTGCATTCCCTTGGGAAACTCGTTGAAATGCATATAATGTATGGATAATATTTGTTTCTAAACAGAAATATTTAACTCAGTTTTAAGAAGAATAAAGTTATCTTTCCTTAAAACCACATTTATCACTTATTGAAATGCCAATATGTTTACATAACATTAGGTTAGTCTACCATTAAAACAAACATTTATTGGTCAATAAGTTAATATATAGGCAATACTCATTATTTAACATATAGGAATAACTCAGTTTTAAGAAGAATAAAGTTATCTTTCCCTAAAACCGCATTTATCATTTATTGAAATGCCAACATGTTTGTATCACATTAGGTTAGTCTAACATTAGAACAAACATTTATTGGTCAATAAGTTAATATATAGGCAATACTCATTATTTAACATATAGGAATAACTAACTTTTAAGAAGAATAAAGTTATCTTTCCCTAAAACCGCATTTATCACTTATTGAAATGCCAACATGTTTGCATAACATTAGGTTAGTCTACCATTAAAACAAACATTTATTGGTGAATAAGTTAATATATAGGCAATACTCATTATTTAACATATAGGAATAAATCAGTTTTAAGAAGAATAAAGTTATCTCTCCCGAAAACCGCATTTATCATTTATTGAAATGCCAACATGTTTGTATAACATTAGGTTAGTCTAACATTAGAACAAACATTTATTAGTCAATAAGTTAACATATAGGCATAAGTCAGTTTTAAGAAGAATAAAGTCATCTTTCCCTAAAACCACATTATTGAAATGCCACACTTATTGAAATGCCAACATGTTTGTATAACATTAGGTTACTCTAACATTAAAACAAACATTTATTAGTAAATGAGTTAACACACAGGCATAACTAAGTTTTAAGAAGAATAAAGTTATCTTTACCTAAAGCAACATTTATCACTTATTAATATCCCAACATGTTTCTATAACATTAGGTTAGTTTAACATTAGAACAAACATTTATTAGTCAATAAGTTAATATATAGGCAATACTCATTATTTAACATATAGGCATAACTCAGTTTTAAGAAGAATAAAGTTATCTTTCCCTAAAACCACATTTATCACTTATTGAAATGTCAACAACATTAGGTTAGTCTAACATTAGAACAAACATTTATTAGTTAATAAGTTAACATATAAGCAATGCTCATACTCTAGATAATCAGCGTTACTTGCAGAAAGGTAAAATTATAAATTTTATGTATCACAAATGAATAAATCTGTGCATAAGAAGTAAAGTAACCTTTACTACAAAATTATAATTTTACAAGCTTAAAAAAAGGGTTTTGTATTTTTGTTTCCATAGTACGTTCCCAACTTTTTTTAAGAAAAAAGCTTTATAAACATCTTTGAGGTAATATGGAAGCCATATTCCCTGTATACAAACAAAAGTAATAAAAATAATAGATTTTGTGTTTATATTGAGAGTCTGTAACTCAAAACCATTATTTTTTAATGCGCTACATTTCTCGATTTCAAGGAAATGCAGGTAATTACACAGTAGAAAATCAATTATAAGCGAATTTCTAAAATCACAATTGAAGAAATGGACGTAGCAAAACTTTTCATCCAATATGCAGATATATTTATTAAAAATATTACCACTAAGTGAAGATCACATATTTTAATGTTAGAGTAGTTTTATGTAAAGATATCAAATTACAATTAGAAAGAGAAATAAAAACGTTTTTTTGCTTAAAAACACATATCTACAGTAGGTTAACTTTATCATTATACATTATAATGTACGAGTTTAAAAAGTTTTAAGATACAATGCTTTTAGTTACATTACGTCTAAAGTATACTTCTATAATCTGAAAATATTTATTAAATTTCAGAGACGAAACAATAATATTGAATTAAGAAGATACATTTTCGAATTCAATTTCCCATTCTAACCGAAATACTAACTTAAATACAGAATTCCCTATGAAATAACACTGTTAGATTCACATTAAGTTAAAAATTCTATTTTAAACACGTATTTTTAAGAATAAAGTTTGACAGAGAACTACATTTCTTTTCATTTTAAACCTTCTGGATTTATAAAGTCGATATAATCAGTGAAATATTCTGAATTCAGCTTGGATAAATATAACTGCTCTATTTCATATATATTTCAAAATAGCAGTTGACTTTGTTACAAAAGTTTAAATTCATAGATAAAACGAAATTTTAAACTGGATAAAAGATTACATTTCGTTACTGAACAACTAACGTTATACTTCAGTGTAATCTACTTTTACATCGCGAACAATTTAGCATATTCAATTTCTTCTAAAGTATCGATATTGACTGTTTCTTACTACTAGTTACTAGCATATAGTTCATCATATAATGGGACAAGTAAAATTTTTAATTTTCCAGAATTGTAGAGTACCTTATGAGGCAGGTAATAAAATGTTTTTTTTTGGCTAAGAATTATCTGTTACACATTCAATAATTTGTTTATATTCATAATCCTCTAAAGTTTCCCGATAGTGTGAATGCAGTTTAGAATCACGTTGAATTAATTTAGAAAAATAATTCCAAGTTTTATTAACTAGGTCAAAATTATCGTAAAGATCTTCCCATTTTTCTCCGCAGTAATTAATGGAAGTACAGGAATCAAACTATCATTTCTACTACACCCTAGAGGTAGATGGAATTTGTTGTTAATACCGGTGATAAAATTTTCATTGCAGCAGAAAAATAATCGATGATTCAATTTTAAATTATCACATATGTAACTAATCTACTATTTAAGCCAAATATAAAAGAAAATTATCTAAGCAATACCTAAGTTCAGTGATAAAACGTATGAAAATAATGCAGACGATGTTTAAATTATTTAAAACAAGAAATGATTAAATGGATAGTTAAAGGAATGACACCATAATGCTAGAAAAATGTTATTTTTATCTATTTATTATGTGATTAATTTAATCGCCTGCTCTAAACCAGGAAAAATAGGCCTTAAAATAATGGCATTATATGCTCGAAAAGGGGGGGAAGTGTGAATTTCGAAAGTTTTAAAGACGAAAGTATTTTTGCTGTGATATGTAGCATATTTATACCAATTTATTTTAGAATCCGATCAATAGTTTAGGGGAAGATAAACTTTACTTGCTTTGAATTTTGCTAACCCTTACTCATCAAGAATCCACTATGGATGCATCTATCCATTCCAGGTTCAACAGCTTCAGGAATTCTAAGACAGGCGAACAGATAACATAAGCTATTATTATATAGGTTATTCTACTCAGTTTTGGCTCCCTATCTGTATTCACGTATCTCGAATAACTCAAAAACTATTAGCTGGAAAATGTTGAAAATTGGTATTTATCATTGTCTTAACATTTAGTTTAGAATCTCCCTTTTTTGTTACAGTTCACACTCTAACAAAAAAAATCTATATTTAATGCTTATTCAAGCTGCTCAGCTCTTCAGTGATTCTCAGTGCTTCAGCTATACACTAAGAACATTGTTAACTTGAGGAACGAAATGGTTTGGTTTGGAGCTCTACGGTCTACTTTTTGCAACACGAGGGCTAATAAGACCGGGACCTACTGCTTAAAACCGATTCCGAACGGCTACGAACATCCATGCCACTGTGGGATTCGAACCCACGAACTCCGGTACCGAAGGCCAGCACCCTAACCATTCGGCCATCGGAGGAATGAAATGAACTTGTCACATTTAAAGTGTTGTTGTACAATTTATAGTCGAAATACTGACCAGACTTGGCTCCTAGCACTAAGCTCACTGCAAGACGGGCCGAACGATGGCTGATTGGTTAGAGTGCTGGCTTTCAGTACCGGAGTTCGTGGGTTCGAATCCCACTGTGGCATTGAGGTTCGTAGCCGTTCGGAATCGGCTTCAAGCTGTAGGTCCCAGTCTCATTAGCCCTCGTGTTGAAACAAGCAGACCATAGCACTCCAAACCAAAACACTGACAGACTGACCAACCTATGGTTACTTTCGAGCGCTACGATGTACTCTTTTACTTTAAGAGGGCTAATGAGAGAGGGACATATTGCATGAAGTCTTTTACAAGCACTCATGCCAGCAGTGGAATTCGAACTTACAAACTCCGGTAAATTTGAGCAGTGTCCTAAGCATGCAGCCATCTTTCGGTACAAAATAGAAGAAAAACTTTACGTCGAATCATAAAAGTAATTATTCTGTTCATGCAGTGTCTCTGATAAAATCCATCGGCGTGACATTATTACAGTTTACCTCAAATATTATTCAGTACATCTAACTTAAATCTAATACAAAAAGAAGTGATACCTTTACTTTACTAAAGACGTTCCACTTTTATCGCCTTCAAAAATACATTCTTCAGTAACTCTCAAAAGGATCAATCTCATTTTACTTTTAAAACTTTATTTCCCGAATCCAAGGCGTACGATGCCTTAACGTGTAGTGAAAGAGAAGCAAATGTTTTCAAGTACGAAATTGATAAGGAAAATATATTCCAATCTCATTCGATTTAAATTTTATAATTGTTACAATGAGAAGGAATTTTAATGCCATTCAAAATTTGCAAGTTTGAAAAATTATAAATTTAAATTCATATTCACATGTCACAGAAATAATAAAAGAGTATAACAAGTAAAATGATTAAAATTCAACAACAAAATTTAAAATTAGTCTAATTGTTATACATATTCATAAATAAATATAGAAATATATTAAAAAGTCTTTGAAAATGCAATCCCTGATAACAAAATATTGGTTTTCTCCATACAACTAATTATACCTTAGTAATAATGCTTTTTAAGCCACGATAACTCAGGAGGTTTGGTTAAGATTAGCTGTGTTCATTAAAGGTGAATTGAGTACTTAAAGTATGTTCGTGGTCAAAATGACCTGCCTATATCTTTCAAGCTGGTTGAAGACACCAATACCCCTGGGGATGGGAAGGCCAAGCCCATGGATCTTCTGCATGATCTCTTCTTCTAAATTACGAGGATCCACTTTAGCATGAGTAGTACTTTTACCCCAATGATCCATTTCTTCGCAGTGGTTTCTGAATGTATTAAACTCGCTCTAATACTGCTTCTTAAGTATTCTAAGTAATTCTTAATTTTATTAATTAAAAAAATAATCTTTAGCACTATCTAAACTTTCTTGTAACCTAAATGTGTATCGTAATATTAATTCCTCTGTGTCTTTACTGTGTTTTCAATTCACTGAACTCGGGAATCTTACCTCTATTTTATTAATTTGTTTATAACTCTTTAACTAAAGCTAGTAAATTGGTCCTCATTACGGTGTTGTAATATTCTATTATTTCTCATCACCATGCACTACAGTATTTCTGATCTAGAGGGCTTTTCCCTGGCAGGTCAGACAGAGAGCTCCTGTGAAATGACCCCAGAGGTGCTAGTTCAAATGAAAGGCACACTCCTTTGCCTTAATACGAACAGCGCGTGGCTCGATTGTGCTTAGTTTTTTCAAAAGGTATCAGAAACAATAACAACATAAAGCATTTTATTAATTCTAACTGAGAAATAAAACAAATTTTATGGCACTACACTAAACTACTTTGTGCTTAAGATTTACATAATCATATATTCATAAACGTTAAAGTTTCGTTTAATTGAATATTTGTGTAAGTGTTTTAATACATAGGTATTATGGGAAATGCCAAGGGATCAGTTGCGTATAACTAAATTTCTTGTATAATTTAGTGTACAATAGTGTACTCATTTCCAAATGTGTCTGTGTATATATATATATATATATATATATATATATATATATATATATATATATATATATATATATATATATAATGAGGGTGATAATTTATCATGTAATAGTTATTATAAACAAGTGAAAAATAGATTGTGTTAATTTTGCTGTCTACAGAAAAAAAAGATTATGTTAGTGTTTTCCATTCTTTGTACTTCACTAAATAAAGAGTAAACTGATTCTTTATATTCGGTTAACTTTATTTTCAATCGGAATTTATAAGAAAGTCAAGCTAACCGATATATATTTGTATTTTAAAATCAAGTCCATTGAAGACCTGTCCAGAACATATGGTAGCTATTTTCAGGAACATTCCAAACAGACAGCTTGAAAAACTTTAATAGAATTTTATTTTTATACCACACTTAATAAACTATGCAGAAGTTCCATCGAGACAGGTGGTTCTGATATTTCTTTGTTTTTTAAAGAAGAAAATTACTTAGACTTTACGTACACTCATACATTCTTGTTAAAGGGTGTAAAAGCATGAGATAAAAGTGCGTATTGTAGTTTTAACCGTTCACCTTCCTTGTTCACCATATATTATATACGCTTCTAATGCTTTATACGTTTGTATATCACAAGTGATATGCAGTGAATTATTCTTTTTTATAAAAAGTTTTTTTTGATTGTTTTATATTTTAAACCATTAAGTACCACATGTCATATTCGAACATACAAAGCATTACATGCATATATCATGTAATATAATACAGACAAGTAATTAATTGAACAAAAAAATGCTAAATATAATTATAAAAATTTAGGGTGAAAGCTGAAAAGTTTGGGTACTGCTTCTCCCTACTCGAGATTTTTTTAAAAATTCAAATTCTTCAAAGCCCTTTAAGTATTATTTGCAATTCATAAATCTTTGACACTTTGACGAATGCATTTTTTTATACTTAATGCTATCAGTCTACCGATCAACAAAGAGAAGTTTATAGTCGTGAAAAATAGGGGACCTGGACATGATATTCCAAATACAAAATATTTTTTCTTAAAAAAGAGGTGTTTATACTAAATATTTTAATGAATTTTTCACATAGTAGTATTTTACAAAATCCAAATTTTTTATAGGCTACCTATTATGGTTTTTCTTTGATTCCCGATATTTCAAGATACAAGTACATTGCACTTATTTTCAGTTTTATATTATAACCATATCAATTATATTATATGCATTTTACTATAAAATTTCCAATTTTTATGATTAGAAATAGGATCTCTGCAAAATAATTAAAGTATTAGCTACACTATACAATATTTAAACATACCAACATAATTGACGTCGCATCCATGTACAGACGTTCATGTTTGTTGTTGTTGTTTTTCTGCTGCCACTTGGACAAAACAAGCACGATTGAGCCTGCAGGTTCTCGTACTAAGGCCAAGGGCTGCGCCATTTGTATTAATGAGCACCATTATGGTGAAAGAACGACTTCGCTCACGTAAGTCCTCGTCATTTTCAAACAAGGATCAAGCAGAAGACCCGCTGACTCGGCCTGCCATCCCCAGAAGTATTAATTAAGAACTTGGAGGACATTGTGTCCACTAACATATTTTACTGTCACAGTCACCTTTAACGAACAGGGCGAATATTAGCCTGGATCGGGTTTCGCACCCGCAACTTCTCAATTACGATATTGTTTTCTTCGCCGATTATTGCTGGCGAAAACTAGGAGAAAATTGCTGTTATTTCTGATTCCACTTTGACAAACCAAAGTAAATGTTGGGTGCCCGTGATTGAACCCAGCACAAAATGGTTATAAACCCTCACTCTAACCACTAAATGATCTGGAGTCAAATGCTGAATTTTACATTTTCTATGAAAACAATATCCTATTCGCCAGATGTTTCCGCTGAAAATTACAAACAATTTATGTTCCCAAGCAAATCTGTCGCTACGGAATCAAATCTAAGCTTTTCCAAAATATCTATTTCACTTATAAAAACACAGTAAGGGAAACCAGTTCCTTTTACGCTCGAGCTCAGTGTAACCTTATGTTTTCTCTACTTTTACATCATGTGCTTTTCTCAAGTATGCTACTTTATGACTTGTTTTGCAGAAGAAAGCCATTTATTTTATGAAAGCTATAAAAAGTGTACGGGTTATGCAGGAGGCTACATGTTAACCAGATTTCTTTCCTTCTAAATTGCATACAGAACTGTAAGTTTTTGTAAAGAATCTAAATAAAATACAAGACATCATTTTCAAAAAATATTGTTGGAAACTAAAAGATGGTATCGTATAAGTAAAAGTTTGTTTAAGATATAAAATGAAAGCATAATAGCTTACATAGTGTTCATTAATGTGTTTGTCTCTACACAATGATTTTGTTAAGAATGCGTATTTCTATCTTACACTTTTAGTTATTAGTGATAAACAATCTAGATTTTATCTCGGTAAAATTTTTACAGATAAATTTATCTTTATATATGCAAGTATTGTGAATAACAGTTATTAGTAATGATTTGTTTGGAATCGGAAATTTATAAATTTAAATAACCTACAGCAGGCGCATTCACTGTATAGTTATACATTGATAGCTTTTGAAATGTCAAAGTTTAGTAGAACTGTGGGTTGTGATTATATGCATAACTTTACGTACTTTCAGAGAACTATAGTTCAATATTATTTAAATAAAAAGTTACTGCAAACTACATTCTAATCTTATTTAAAAAAAAACACGAATAAATAAAAGTAACTATATAAACTACGTAATCAAACTTGGCCATAGTTTAAATTTTACAGTTTGAAAGGTAATCCTATTTTTTAACTTGTGTATTCGAATTTGAAAAAGTTTAAAATAATTATTATGTACATCTAAATAAGACACTTTTCTCGTAATTCACATATATACTTATATAATGTGCATACATAGTACATACATATATACTTACATAGTGTACACATATATAATTACATAGTGTGCATAGGAGATCTTACATAGTTTGTATTGCAATACGTTTTAATTATAACTATGTACGAATGATTTTCACACACAATTATATTAAGAATACGAATTTCTATCGTCAAGTTTTAGTTACTACTAATAAATAAACTATATATCTGGGTGAAATTGAAACATTTTTAAGTACCTAATAAAGTAAATAAAATAAATTAATGGTGATTTAGTTAGTTTGGTGAAGACATAAATTGAAGAATCTCGTGTGTGCACACTCGTAGTATGATATATAAAGATGTCCTTTAAGTGGTCAGTACAATATGATAGGAGCTGGTGACTGGTGGATGGTGATTATACAATGAATGTTTACATACTTTCATAAATCTGCAGTTTTCAAGCCATTAAAACAATAATTAACTACAAAGACATTGTAATCTTTTTTTAAAAGCAACCATAAATGAAATATAACGTATATAAGCTAAGTAAACAGAGTTGAGCACATTTCAGATTTTAAAATTTGTTTTTCATTGTATGTTGAACTTAAAATAAATATTTAAAAATATTTAGAATGTACATCAACAAAATAAGGCACTTTTCTTGTTTTCTTATATAAAACATTTGTTATTTCTTGTTTTGTTTTTGTGTCTTGTAATATATCTAAAAACATCCATACATATTTTTTTATCAAATTTTATTTTGGGAAGTTTAAATTTATACCACCTCGTAAGTAATACTACTCAAAACGTAAACCAAATATAAACACTATATTCTACTCAGATCACGTTCATTTTCTGTAAACACTTATGTAAACAAGTGATAGTCACTGCTTACTTCTCGATACAGAATGAAATAGCATTAGAAATAGAAACTAGAAGCGGAATAGAATATTAAATCAGACTTACGTGAGTGTAATTTGCGATGATATGGTGATAACATTTCTGCCGCAGTATATTTACTATATTTATTCAGCAAAGTTCACAAATGCTCTGGCTGATGCACATAAAGTATATCAAAATTTCATTTTAAATGAAACTACTACAGTTATGAACAAGACAATTCTTATAGATTTTAAAATTAACCAATGAATATCGGAAAGTAAGTGTAATAAAATAATGCTTTAATTATATACAAAATGAACCTGTTGAGATTCACTGACATTTTAAGCTACATACGCTGTATATTATAATACAAATAAATGTATAGAAAAGGAAAAAATCGCCGATGTAACTGAACCAACGAGAAAAAAGTGTTCACAGCAATGATTGAATTTCAGCGTTCTTTGAAAATCTCAATGTTATCGCAATCATTACAAATATCGCACTTTGCAATACTTTCAATGGGAAATCTTAAAGCCCCTCCGCACTATGATCCACTGCCAGCTATTACCTACTTCATGAGGGGGTATGTCTTATCAAGGTCGACAATTATAAATGATAAAATTGACCTCCGAGGACGATAACTTATGAAGCGGCTATAATCCACAGAATTAGTTGCCAGATGTGCAATTTAAAGTGCGCAGTAGATCCTATGTATGATTAAGCCGGCTCATTTAGTAGCCAATTGTGTGGATACAACCTGAAAACGACTGTCCAAGGTCACCTTCAGGGAGTTGTGAACAATTGGCCATGATATGGAGGCTACTTAAGATTTTTCCCATTAGAATATTTTACTAATTTTTTATGCATTACAATATCTATTAGTTAAATATTTTACTACTATCAGTTCGTATTGGCAAAAGTGTTTAATGTTACAGGCAGATAATAGAGCAGAATAATAATATAAAACAAATAGGGGAACATTAATACGACTAGCCTCCAAGAAACCTTAAACAAAGGACCGAACGATGGTCGAATGGTTAGAGTGATGACTTTCAGTATCGGAATTCGTGGATTTGAATCCTATTGTATCATTTGATGTTCGTAGCTGTTCGGAATCGGCTTTCAACAGCAGACCCTGGTCCCATTAACCCTCGTGTTGAAAAACAGTAGACCATAGAGCTCCAAACCTTAACCAAGGTAGCTGAAATTTTGCCTTAAATTTAAAATAAAAACTAACTATTATTTATATCATGTACTCCTTTTGTCTAATTGAAAAAAATTTCCTTTTCTTCATGTGGTAAAAACTTGTTATATTTATTGTGGATTAATCATCATTTAAATTCTATTTCAATTAAAATCAATGTTCTTAGAAAAAAAAAACTTTCATAGCAATACATGAAATGGAATCTGAAAATAAAAATTTCAATTTTTCAAAGTTTTTCTCAGCAGGAACGTTCGAACATATATAGCACAAGTTATAGTAGAAAATCTATACATTACCAATTCTTGAAACTATTTTTGGTAGATTTTATTGTTGTTAAGAATCAGAAAATGCCTGTTAGTAAATTTTTATGTATTTTGTAACACGGCAAAAAAAATTATAAATCTGTATCCATCACCTGAAAATATGACGTATATATTATATCTTCATTTCCCCCATTTAGTTTACTTAGATCGCTGAAATGGAAATAATGAAATTCGCAGACATTTTCACGTTAGGCTGTACCTTTGTTTTTCCTCTAATTTAATAACTCGAATTTTCCCGGGGTTGATTCACACTACATTAGTTGTTTAATGAGAACTATGATAAAAACTACAAATTGTTGCTATCTAAAGATACACGCAGTGAGACGTAAATATTCAAAGCAAGTATAGTTTAATCATAGTCGAAATTTTATTCAGTCGAAACAGATTCAGAACATTGTGGTACTTAAGTAAATATGCGCAAAAAATGCTTTGAAAACCCAGTTTTTTTATTGGATGATATTTATTTTCTTAATGACCTGTATTCTCAAGGGTCATACTACTAAACTGAAAAAAAGGCAAAACGGGGGCCAAAATCCAATCACCATCAACTCGCTCTAAATAAACATCGATTTATTCTTTTATTAGCATCAAAGTAATACGAGCTTAATTTGTACTGCTCGGAGAAATAAAAAGAAACGGTGGATTTAGAAGATTATCTGAGATGGCCTTTCTTTATTTCCCTTAGTAACAATGTTTTCACTTTAACACTGACCTATTTTATGAAACATTTACTGCTTCATCTTAAACTTGCTGTATTTCTGTTCTTCTGTATTTATTAATTGTTTTTGAATGTTGTGTATATCATATAGGAGGTCGCATCTATGGATTAACACGCTTGCATATTACATGTGATACACAATGATAAAATATATAAAATATTGTATATAAAATTATGTTCATGAGCTCGATAGCTCATACGGCATAGGCAGCGATCTCGTAACTGAAAGGTCGTGGGTTCGGGTATCAAGCTGGCCTAAGATCCGCAGTGTTCGCTAAGGTTAATGAGTTAAGTAAAATATGTTCGTGGGCACAATGTCCTCCAAGTTCTAAAACAATTCCTCTGGGGGTGGCAGGCCTAGCCTGGGGGTTTTCTGCTTGGTCCTGCTTCTAAACTACAAGGACCTAGTGGGGGCAATGTTACTTGCGTTCGTAATATTCTTTAGGCTATACGTGCTAAATAAGTAGCAACTTAGGAGTTATATATGACATTAGAATGTATGCCTGTATTTGCCAGCTGATTAGAAAAAATATAGTTCATTGTGTATGACATATGAAATGCAATCGTTTAAAACATTAGATGTGTACATAAATAAGATGTAGGGGTAATAGTTGAAATATAATATATCACTGATTTCCTCTAATTATACATACATTGAACGATACTTATGCACACTAATATTAATTTATAGTATACCATGTGTTATAAATTTAATGCGTAATTCAATGTTTACAATGGCTAATTATAGTTACAATACCACTGAAATTTGATGTTATTTTAGAGTATCACTTTAGATTCTTATCTTTACCAGTCTTAAAACTTTGACAAAAGATATATATTTCGTTAAAATTGTACAAAATATCGTAACATCAAAAAACTGATATTAAAACAAAAAAATAAATTTCCTGACACTGGTATATACGGAATTGTTTAAGGAATAAATGATGTATACACTTATCTAGGGAAGAATAAATTTTATTACTTCACCAAAGAGTATCTCCATGGTTTTATCCGTGGTATTACTTTTCCAGTATAAGATTCTACGTAGTAGAGTGAAATTATAAATAAAACAACTTAAAATAAAAAAAAATCCTTAGTTGATATTTCATTCCATTGTCGATGTTATTGTTGCCAATGTTACTTGGACAAGCCAAGCACGTGAACCAGTGACCACACGTATTAAGGCAAGAAATGGGTCATTCATTTGATGAGCACCGTTAGGAAGATAGCCCATCTTAGCTCATGTCGATCCCCGTAATTTGGAAGCGGGGGAAAAGTAGAAGACACCCTGACTTGGACTTCCATCTTAAGAGGTATCATTAGACAACTTGGAGGACATTCTGACCACGGAACTATTTTACAGTATCAGTTACCATTAATGAACACATTCCATTAACGGATCTTAGGACGGATCGTGCCCCAAACCCATTATCCTCCAGTTACGTGATCTTTGCTTTTACCAACTAAGATGCCCCGGCTCATGACTTCGCTGATTTAGCACGAAATAAAAAAAAATCAATAAATTTTATATTTTTGGAGGGTTAACATCCAGATAGCATTCTTTACAAAGAAGCAATGACTGTTGTTATTGTGCATATTACTTCAATCCAGTGGTTCAGTGGTATTTTCGTCAGGGTCTCGTGGTTGTTTACACCTTAATTACACAATGAATATCCAACGAGTTAGTCTTGCCGCTTTTATTTACACGAGCTATTTATATGCTTTGGTGCAGGGGGAGAGCTTATCGTCCATCCTTTCGTTTCGAAGGTTACATTCGATCTCTCCTTCCAAGCGGTGTTACAAAATATACTCAGTAGCGCCATCTAGTACAGTAATAGTGGGTTATAAATTTCCTACAGTAATAAGGTGTGTTGAAAAAAATTTAGAATTTGAGAGCAATAGATTTGGATACATTTGTTGCCCCCTCATTTTAGGCGCCTATATAAGCTCATATAAAAATATTCAACAAATATTGAATATTAAAACTAACTTTGAAGCTTTAAAAGAATTTATAGATATTTCTGATAATAATTCATAAAATCAAAAAAATTATAAGTCGTAAAAAGAAATCATATTGTATCTAAATCACATATTTTACTACTATTTAAAATAGAAACGTCGTATGAAATTAAGACCTATGGGGTTTCATGCCTGGAAGTAAATGAATGGAAAGATTCTGTCGAATGCATTTAGTAGCATTTAGAAGAGAAAAATAAAGCAAAATATTTCGATTTTAATTTGTAATGTACTTTAGAGTTACTTAATTTCCACCAATCATATGCATGAAATGATACAACTGCCTATGAACTTAGCAGTACAGTGGTCGTTGGTTATTGGAATAGAACATGATATAAATTGAAACTATGGCAATAACCAAACTGCAAACGCTACACTTGGAATGTAAATGTACTTTCCATTCCCAGAAATATTATTTAAAAGATAACATAGCTGAGACCTCTTTGATTCCACATGATATAAACTGATATATTATAAATAATGTACTGCTCACATAATATTTTTTTATTAAAATCTACGTTATTATTAATTTATAAATTAAATTTTTAAGTAATTACACTTTTGTGGTTTTATATTTAAACTCAATGTTTCCACGTTAAATTTTTACAAACATTCTTATTTTAAATTGGTAACTAAGATTTATTTCATATCTTACTATATTCTTTAGATAGTGGAATAAGCGTGAACAAATAAATGTTAAATGTTAAGAACATTAACACGAAATATGTTCGTATAATAGTTAAACCTAGCTTCATTAACGCAAATATCTACTTTTTTGGGGGGAAGATTATTGGAATGAAAATTATATTAAAAAAGTTAAAGACTGTCTTTTTACAACATATGCTCTTTAAAAGCATTGCTGATTTCATATGTTTAGCTTCTGTCCCACCTATAAAAATTATCGTTTCTTAAACCTCTTTAATAAAAGTAACTGGCAAACAGTTAAAACGAATGATGTTAAGTGTGCATGTAGCTACATTAATAGAATCAGCAACTATTTGTTATTCTGAATAGTTTAATTACATTAAACGGTTTCAGTACTTTTTTAAAACTAAATTCAAAGTACAATTTTTAATAGATCATGCTTTGTTAAATGCATAAAAAATATGAATTGAATGATTAAAATTTGTATTGAATATAAAATATACCATCAACATATGAAATATACTATAGAATAATCATCATTTAATAAAAATAATGTAATTTAATCTCTTCTGTTTTGATGTATGATATGTGATATAAATATCAAGCTTTTATTTTTATTTCAAGACATTGTCTAGAGTTGGATTCGAGCCCACGGACTACAATACGAAAAATAATCACTTTACCTATTTGGTCATTTTTCAGAGACATCTTTAGGATGACACTGAAGATCTCTGTGCCTTGATTCATTGAGTTTATGTAGTAATCGGTTTACAATCTGGAAAGTAAATTCTATGTCAAATGTTTGGTATACGTTATATATGATTTATAAATTTTTTGAAATTTTTTCGTAATGTGCGATATACATGAGTAAATACAATATTACCAACTATAAAAACGCATTCATAATAAATTTTTAAGCGAAAATTTTCTGCTTTTATAAAATATACTGATTTTATAAAAATTGCAAGTGGCTAGTATAAAAGTAACTATTAATAAACTTATCTTCTATACTCAATGTCCGCTAAATATATTTAAATATACAAACAATTACAGGGTTATTTTTTATAAACTAAAAAAACATTTCAATTATAAGAATTTACAAAATGAACTTTATCTTTCAACTTCATATACGTCAGGTAGAGTGTTAAAGACATTAAATAAAGCAAAATCTTCATTTTTTTCCATATATTTTTATTCTTATACGCTTAACAAAAGTATATAGTTTAAAAATGAAAAAAATGGAAGTTCATTTTCATATTTTCATTTATTAAAATAACATATAATATTCTTGGAGTAAAAGGTTTAATTATAGCTTAACTTACCTGACAAATAGTCAGAAGTTTTTCTTTTTATAACATTTTTCTTTACAATAGTTAGTTTGAAATTGAAATCCCATTCAAATTATTAACTGACTCGAATGATTTACTTCAGATGTTAATTAAAAAATGAACAGCTGAGTATAATGAGATAAAATAAGGTAAATGTCTCACATAAATTTAATATTTTGAAATTTCTAAGTGAAAAAATTAATTACTTATTTAACTAACAATATTTTATAACTTGATAAACATATTTTAAATATTTTATAATTTGTAAATATATCTATTATTCTAGAAAGATAGAAATATTTTCTTCAAAACATTTTATTAAGTACGGGACATTATTTTAACCACTTAACAGTTTCACTTTTTTCACGAATTCGATCCAAAAATGTCCCATTTTTTATTACATATTTTTGTTCATTTTACATTTTCAAGATGTAAAATTAAATTAAAATTAATATGTTTAATTATTTTAAGTATGTATAACATTTTTTTACATGAAAATAATATTTTCCCTGAATAAAATAATTTCATAAAGTAATATTTTCCCTGAAAGTTGTTTTTTCTCTTTCATGTACTGTAAACAGGGAAGTTATTTTTATAGTTATCCATATTAAAATATATAAAAATTTTCGATTGCAATTACTACACAATTATTTTCAAATAAAAATACTACAAGTGCTTTTACTTAACCTATTTTTAAAGATCAGATTTAGATCGACAAATCTTGAAAAAGGGCAAGAGACATAGTCCAACGTCACAGTCCGAACAAAAATACCTAGTCGCTTTTCTAATTATCTTGCCTCTGTCATATTTTTTCAGAGAATACACATAACATTGGTTTGTAGGTCCGATTTTTTTTGTACGTGGTATTACTTCTAAAAAGTCTCTCTTTGTCCGTCTCCCGTAAAATTTAAATATTAAAATCTAAGAGTAATGCAAAACCTATCAGAAACGCTTTTAAACCAAACATAATACATTTCTTTAACTAACATCTTGTGGACATCTATACGACTAATTTGACATTAAAAATACAAAACAGTGAGAACGACAAAGAAATTAAATTGCCCTTACGCCGTACGGGCAATATCATTAAAGGCACGTAACTGCACCCGTACGGTGTACGTGCAAAATAGGCAAGGGGTTAACGGCCCCACAGCAAAGTTTTTACAGACAAGAAGACTTAAATCTCAGTCTAAACTAGGAATAAAATTCAGCGCCAAAAATCTGAGATTTACAAAAGGTTGTACTCATGTTTTATGTAATAGAGTTATTGGAAACCATGATGAGAGTTTCTTTTTTATTGTCTTTTCATAATATTTATACATAAAATTGGATACACATAAAACATTTATCGATCTAATGTTAAAAGGTCAGATAGATTATGGTTTACTTAATAAGAAATTAAACCGAGATGTCACGATAAATAAATCATTGAGATGTCACGATATATTTTAATTAATTACATTAATACACATGTTTTCAATAAGTTTGAGGAGCTTAAATATTTATTTATTTACGAAATAATCTGTTTCAAAAGAATAACTTTTAAATCTTTATATTGCATCTATTATTTTTAATTTAAGATTTCGTATAACCTTTACGATAGAAAAAATGGAAAATCCATATTGTGATTTGAATATTTAATACATAAAGAGGTTTCATATTTTTTTTAATTTTACTCCAGCTTAAAATTTGTAAATTGTTACGCGTCTTTTTCTATGTTTTATACATTATCATGTTACATTTAAAAATAACGGTGATTAGGTATCTCCTGTTTTGCATTTTTAGACTATTACAAGTGAAAGGAAAAAATATGGGAGCATAAAGTAATTGATTTTAATTTAGAGAGGTCAATAACGAAAAAGAAGATGATGAAAACAAACAAACGTAATATTTTGTTTTTTGAAATAATATAAATGACTTTTTGAATTATAATTTATAGTTTAAAATAACAGTAACTACATAAAAGTCTTAAATATTTAAAATTATGTATATATGTTTATAAATGAAGCAATTCATAATTAAAATAGATATATTTTATTTATATAAGAAATAATATTAAAAAGTTAATGAATTTCGCGCTTCATTTTCGGAATGTGGAGTGTAAATTCCTGTATCACCCATTTATATTCATTTGGATATAAAGACTCATATTCTACACACAATCAAATAAAACCAGATAATTTAATATAGGTAATATAATTTAGAAAATATATAGATAATATAATATAGAAAATATATAGATAATATAATATAGATAATATATAGATAATATAGATAATATATAGATAATATAATATATTTATATAAGTAATAATATTAAAAAGCGAATGAATTTCGTACTTCATTCTCAGAATGTAGAATATAAACTTCTTTTATCACTCATTTATATTCATTTGGATATAAAGACTCATATTCTACACACAATGAAATAAAACCAAATAATATAATATAGATAATATATAGATAATATATTTATATAAGTAATAATATTAAAAAGCGAATGAATTTCGTACTTCATTTTCAGAATGTAGAATATAAACTTCTTGTATCACTCATTTATATTCATTTGGATATAAAGACTCATATTCTACACACAATGAAATAAAACCAGAATAACGACTACTATAAAATGGCGTCCCAGCTATGCTTAATATTACAATGGACTCCGCTTAATGTGATCGCGGTTAATGTTATCAATCGCGTATAGTCATCAAAATCACTTGGTACCGATTTTCTCAATTCATTTGCGTGTTAAAATTATCGCTTTAAGTTATCGTTACATCGGTTAATTTTATCGATTTTCGAACCTCATTTTAACAGGCAAAGGAGTAATCACAATACATTCAGAAGGAACCCATTATTTTCTTTCCCTTCGATGTTGTTTGAATTTCCGAGAATTCTTCCTCTCCCACATACGGAAAACGGGAATGAACAAAGGAGTAGGTCATTACTCGTTCCTTTATATTTTCAGGAATACACACCCTGCTGGTAGTCAATGGTTGTGAGATAAGCAGAAGGCAACTCATTCTTATCGGAACTGAGAAGGAGCGTATTCCCATTTCATGCCTTGCTCGCTTACATTCAGCTTGTCGATAGGGAAGCCAGAAAGGGAAATGATTTAACATTAAAACAAAAGATCGAACTTCCACATTAACAGAATCTGAAGTCTGACAGATTGTCATAGGAAAACAGACGAATGATGGAACTGGTGAGTCAGATGAAAAATCTTTTGATATTGAGGCACCACCTACAAGTGTTGAAATCAGAAATGCATTAAAAGTGTTGAAACATGGAGTACAACACTGCTCCGATGACTTTAAAAAAGCATTATGATTACGAACAATTTATCAATGAGCTTGTTAGAAAAAAATTGTAGACAATCAACAATTGATTATTTTTTAAACTATGTATACAATTCTTATATTTTAAAAGATAATACAGTACATAAATAAAAGATGAGTTTTTTTATTTTATTTAGTACGTGTGAAGTAAAGGGAAGGTAAAATTTATCTAACTTTGCATATAGCTTATTGTTTCGGTTATTGTTATCAAAATAACGGTGTCTCAAACTTATCACATTAAGAGGAGTCCACTGTATTTTACCATTGTTAACGTACTTAAAAAACTGAAGGTTTATGGGTTATAAACAGAATTTGAGTACATTACATTACAGGAAAATTAAGGAGATAAAACACTTTCAAGCTGTAAATGTCTACGATCAAGAGAACATTTGATACAAACACATAGAATAATTAATCATCTACGAATAATTATTATTAGGAAAGATAAGCTAGACATTCCATTAAATGTGCATAATATTTATTTCAAATATTATATATTTTGAAACCATAGGCATTTCTAATTTTTTATTGACATCTAATTTAAATGTAAAACTGTATGGGCTAATAATATTATCTCCGCGCCGAATTATAATTTTTGTTATTTTTTAAAAAATCATAAGCTAAATATGCAAGGAAAAATTGCTCATAACGACGTGCATGGTTTCAAGTGGCTAAGTTTAGCACAAATAATGCAGCCGATGTACCGGTTAACTAACGTCTTTATTTTATTGGATTTAAAACTTTTTAAAATGTAACAGCTATGCTACATAAGTCAAGCAGCTAAATCGGAAATCAATAAACTAATAACATGTTCAATCCCTCAAGCCACTCGAAAGCGCATATTAAAAAAATTAAATTTCTTCATTTGTGTGGTTTATGAATGGACCACTAGGTCACTTGACATTACAATATTAGTGGTAAGTGCTCGAAATGGGCAACCTAATTCCATGAGATTGAAAATGAAAAGGAATTAATTGTGATCCAGGAATGAGGTTCGTTTCATCATAATAAAATTGAATTATTTATTTACACAACCAAACATATAGAAGAAAAGAGATATAAGCCCACACTTGATTAATAATTAGAAGAGCCAACTATGGTCGAATGGTTAGGGTTCTCTGATCTCCGGCACCGCAGTTCGTGGGTTAAAATCCCATTGTTGCATGGAAGTTCGTAGCCAATGGGAATCGGTAAGCAGTAAGTCCCGGTTTCATTAGCCCTCGTGTTGCAAAAATGTAGACCGTAGCACTCAAACCAAACCAAATCATATAGATGAAAGGGGGTTAAAAATCTGCACTTATTCAAAATGGAAACATACATCGTTAGTACTAAGGCTGTATATTCCTTCTTGACATCTGGAGTACAATTACAAAAGATATTTTTGGTCACCTACTGCCTGTTACCTCGCTTTTTGTAGTTCTGGTCCGAATATAAATACAAACATGTGTGTTTATAATTGTATTTACTGTATTTTAATTTATTGTAATAAGGCATGCGCTTGCTTTCAGTGCTTTTTCTAAACTTTGGTATAGGTGTGCAATTTCCTTGCATACTGGAAGTGGATATTATACATTTCATATCGTTCTGACGATAATTTCAAAACGTACAGTTTTTAACCGCTTCCCTGATTATCTCGAGTTATCTTGGGTTAGTATACATTGCAGTTAATTATTATCCCGAGAAAAATCGGGCAAAGCAGAATTTGTCAGTACGATTTGTTTATTTCGGGTTTACTCGGCCTGGAGGAAATGAAAGGGAATATTCAGCTTTGGTTGACAGTTTTGTTTATTTTGAAGTTCTTTTGGCGTTACTGCCCACGTGTTTTCCTTATTGTATAGTATACGTCCACTTGTGGATTAGTAATGTATGAAGAAGGATAGTTGCAAAAAATCATCTTGATAAGATTTCTGCCACATCAGAGAGTCCAAGCATTACCTTACAGATTAACCTCATGGCATATACCAGATATTATTCCTGCTACTGCTAAAAAATCAAATCCAACAAGACAGTATACTCTGTGGTCCCTTAAAAAATTCCAGAGGTAAGAAAAAAGGCCAAATACTATTGCACAGAATGTGCGGTATCACATTGTGTTGTTCCTTGTTTCAGAAAATATCATACAAAGACTAATATTTAACTTTTTTACATTTGCCAAGATAAATCGATAATGAACTAATATTAAAACTAAAGGGTTTTACACCTGCAAAAAATTAAAAATTCAACTTAAAACCTCCATATTTTGCTACCTACATTAGTCCTTTACCACTCAGGTTAACCTCATGGCATTTTAAGGATGTTATTTCTGATACTGTAACAAAGTCAAATCCAACGAGACAGTGTACTCTGTGCTCCAGTAAAAAAGATTCCAGAGGTAAAAAAAAGGCCAGATACTATTGCACAGAATGTCAGGTATCACTTTGTGTTGTTCCTTGTTTCAAAAACTATCATACAAAGACTAATATTTAACTTTTTTTACATTTGCCAAGATAAATCGATAATGAACTAATATTAAAACTAAAGGGCTTTACACCTGCAAAAAATTAAAAATTCAACTTAAAACCTCCATATTTTGCTACCTACATTATTCCTTTACCACTCAGGTTAACCTCATGGCATTTTCCGTATGTTATTCCTGATACTATAAAAAATCAAATACAACGAGATAGTATACTCTATGCTCCAGTAAAAAAGATTCCAGAGGTAAAAAAAGAGACCAGATACTAGTGTACAGAATGTCATGTATCACTTTGTGTTGTTCTTTTTTTCGAAAACTATCATACAAGGACAAATATTTAACTCTTTTCCATTTGCTGAGATTACTCTGGACAGCGAACTAAAAATAAAACTAAATGCTTTTACACCTGTAAAAATTCAAAATTCAA